>QEWY01002469.1:0-65547 GCA_006503575.1 Baylisascaris schroederi
TCTTCCTCGAAGATGCATCGTAATTCAGACTTAAAGAAAGCAAACCCTTTCCATCAATCTTTCACGCTGATTAGTTTAACGCACAGTACATCGAAAAGCTTAGCACGTTGACAACTCTGCAAATAAGAATAATAGAACTCATATTGCTATATCGAGTAGAATATTAGTGTGCCATAAATATTATAGAAAGTTGAAGCAAAACGAGAACAATAATCAAAATCGTATAGCCGATTGTGAAATTAACATCGACCAGCTGCATGACATACTGCAGTGTTGTCGGAATGTGGATTGGAAAGCGGATAGTAGCAACAAAACGGCGTTGTGTGCGAGGGGCTTGTCTGGTGGGCATTGCTGCACTCGAGGGTACCACACGGCCAGCTAGCTGCCTGCCTTCAAGAAGCATCTTTTTTAGTGATGCGGCCTCTTCAATGCAAGAGTGTATGCGAAGAGTGGAGAGTGCCGAGGTTAGGTGGTGGTGTATACGAATGCACAGTGCACTTTGGTACCAAAAATTTATGGCATATCAGCAAATACAACTCATCACTAAGCCTCAACAATATCAGTGCAAAGTAAAGCAATCTTTAATTTTTTTGACGATCAACCCATTTTTTTATTTCTAGAAAACAATATTGCAGACACGAAAAAACAGTCATACAGGGCAAAGGGTGTTTTGCATCTGCGGTGACATATCCGTAGTCCTAATCCACAGCTTCGCATAGAAAATGTGATACTAGTATTTATCATTACAGGCAACTGATATTCACTCAATTCCCATACAAAAAGCACTTTTGTTTTAAACTCAATGTTTGAAAATCCGTCCATCGAGCATTTTATGACAGTCGCTTTACAAGCATGTTGGTTTGAGGTTCGAGCGTTGCGCGCTTTTATAAATTTGCATTTGTGAAACGCATTGTGGAAGCACCTCCTATGTATATATGTTCCGTCTGTTCGTCTGTTTGTCTGCTTGCCGAGGAATTTCAGTTCTGGGGTCGCCGAAACTAGCGTTTATGAAGTCCGCTGGACGTAAACTGTTTAATAGTGATAACTCTGTGCATAAAATCTCGAATTAATCCCGTAAATTCTAAAGGAGTTATAAAAAGTGCACCTAAAAATTCGTAATCGGTTAATCACCTCTTTCGTGTCGCTCATTTAACAAGCTGTTAAGTCGAAATTAATAGAGGTTTGTCAGAAGGCGTTGTACAATGAACGATTCTGCAATCTCATTTCCACACCGATCACCAACGCAAAATGCCGAAGAATAATGCTCCCAAATAGCGCACTCACATTTTAACCGAACTTTTAACAAATACCAACTTACAAACTTCCGTCAAAACATTCGTTTTTCTTCGTGCTTTGCGGGCCAACTAACTGTATAGTATTACCTGAAAGATGAAAAGTGCAGACCGATCGGACGTAGAGTGGTTTACAGATTTCTGTCCACAAGGAACTGCCGATCGCTTCTTTCAAAGTTAATAGTTCACCTTGAAAATGAGTTTATCCTGCGGTATGGGCGCAAAATTTCACATCTTTCGCTTTGATGGTCCCGAATGTAAACCACCCTGCAGATAGACCAAGAGACAGATGGACACATTCGATCACACATTTGCAAATGAACCTTTACAGAAACGCATGGAAGTGTTTTATGGCAGGTTTGCTGTTATTTAATGCAAATATGAATAATTGTTGTGCATTTTTTATTTGCTGACATTGTAGGGCACTATTGCTCTGATGAACTTCATTATGTAAACGCATATCGTGCCACATTCTATAGTACGCTTTGCTCTTGTTGGTGTATTGTAACGTCAAAACTTATAGATCGATACTCACCTCTTCACATGACATTTCCTTCTCTGCTTCTTCTCATCGCCGGCCTTTTTGTCGCTTCTTTCTGGTTCATAGCTCCTGCTCGCTTGGTCGGATTCCTCTTCACATTTGAATCCTACCGACTTTATTCCCTGCCTGTGCTTAAGTCTTGATGTCTTAAGCCTCGCATGAGTACCCTATTTTTCTGCACACCATCTTTCAATACGTTCTTAGCTCTTAGTAGGGTACGTAGCTCTCCACACATCCTCTCCCTCTAGCCTTCCCCACCTCCTACTCTACAGCAGTCTATTTTCCGCCGTATGTTTCCGCTGCTTCTCAATTTCGATTTGTCCTTATTGCATTGAGAAATCGACGTTCTTAGCCGTAAAGTAGTACCAGAAATGCAGGCTGTGAGATCAACTTTCTGTGTATATGCGTACATGCATGCGGGCGTTATGCAATTCCCGAATACAACTTTCGGTTTGGGGTAAATTTTAAGTGTCTTTGAATGCCAGTGAAACGTGTGAATTGCAAGTAGCAGATAATCCGAAAGCACAGATCATACGCTCGAATTTTCATTACTGTAATTTCGCTGACGCGTCTTTGCCGAACAAACAGGAAGAAACACACTGCGCATCGATATAGGCGATACATCCGCGAACACTCAGCATTCCATCGATGTGCATGCATCAGAATTCATATGCTGGACTCTAGACGGTGATATACAGTGCATGACATCAACACTTTGCACTTTACAGTCATAACAATTTTGCATCTTTATGTATTTCGCATATGCAAATTTGCATTGAAATTATTTGAAGGATACCGCTGAACGCAGTTAAATATCCATATCGCATAAATTGGGAAACGAATGGCCTGGATTTGAAGATGAAGGAGCAGTTTGATGCTTTACAACATAGCGGTAAATGAAGCAAGAATCGTCAGATAACGATAAAATATATGTGAAACAATTTCGTTAT
This sequence comes from Baylisascaris schroederi, assembly GCA_006503575.1. Lineage (NCBI taxonomy): Eukaryota > Metazoa > Nematoda > Chromadorea > Rhabditida > Ascarididae > Baylisascaris > Baylisascaris schroederi. Next base: position 2,784 of record QEWY01002469.1, read on the forward strand.
TCTCTGAGGTATAATAGACATGGAAGAGTAGACTTGTTGTTTGCGAGAAATGAAACAGTTTCCAAAAATATCGATTTCGATTCATTTTTACTATTGCCGGCCGTATCAAACCGTTTACGGGTGCGTATAACGGATCTAAAGGTCCCGAATGGTTCCGATATTTCCTGAACCTGTTGCTGATTGATCATGTGAGGCACTAATCATGAGGCTGAAAAAAAAATAAGTGGCAGTTTTGAACCATTAAATCTGTAGTTTTGTAACTTGGCTTAAGCACATTGTCAGATCAAACAACTCGAAATCAGCACAACCTTCCTATTCAGTCACGGTCAAAACTGAGGTTACGGAAGTCGACAACTGCCGGAGGGAATTTTCTATTAAATCAACATTTGAATGCGTCTGCATTCAAATGTACGTGTGCATCGAGGGTACGGAAATAGTGCTTATTTGCAGGGCGATAGGTTTGAGATAGATGGTGCAGCACTACTTGACTCACAACTGCGTCAGTTTCTGTTGGGTAGTTTTGGAGTATAGGATCTTACGTTATTTTGCAACGGTATGGACTCTTTCCTGTTCCTTCCGCACTGCTGGCCAGAGTGTTTGCAACTTTTAAGCATCAGTTCGAGGCCACGAAAATAGGGCTCCACTTCGATGATGAGATGAGGTTGCAAAAGCCTCTACTAGCTTATCCATTATAGCACCTGCAAACGGTCAGGGGGATGTTCCTATGGTGAAGATTTGATATTAGGAAGGCAGAGGGTGGGGTGGGGTCATCCATACAGGGACCAGTTTCCCATCATCATACAGAAAACACTCCCCATGAACAGTGGTGTAATCACCCCGTCAAGAAAAGATTAATTTTTGAAACGAATGAGCAAATTCAAGTGAATGTGGGGACGCGCAAGTTGCTGGTCATCAGCGAAATCATGACAGTCCACTTCTGCGTTTTCTTCACTTTGCCAATTTGTGTAAGACATCTTCCGACCTTTGTACGGGCCACCCTTACCTCTGCTTCCAACCCCCGGATGTTTCCTTCTGGAGTGGCTCCATGACTGCACTCAATTCTTCATAATCTTGAAGATCCAGATGTTCAAAGCTTTTGGAGTCAACGATGCGTAATCTTTGATGAATTGGCTCCTACCTCCAAGCGTTGAAATAAGGTGGAGCAATACCTCGACGCACATCTTATTGTTATCGATAGTTTGCTGATGTTGGTGGCTTCAGAAGCGTAATGACCGAGTTGAGCTTATAGAGCATAACTCCAAGAAACTCGCATGTATTCATCCTTACTTCGAAACCCCCTCCCCTCCATCCCCAAGAAAAATCAGACGTTCAGAGCGATATATGCAGGTACGGATAAACAGAAATGTGCAAAGCAAAGAAACCACTCTCGAGAAATCGACGCAAAAAACGGTCATTTATATTGTTGCAAATCAACATGTACATACGAAGAGTGCATGAAATCTACATATGCATTTACTGAGTGACCAATAGGGGATTCCTTTAATATTAACTGTACAGTTGTTTGTTCGCTTAGAAAGCACTTTTCAGGCGGCGCTTGTAAGAGCTTCTCGATGCATGCATCGCAGCAAATGCGTGTCGTGTCAGCTTCTTTCACACTCTGGGTCACTTGTTTGAATATTCACCTTACAGGCGCTGCACTTTCACAGAACACGACGATCGGTTGATCTCACTGGTTCCAGTTCTTCTCTGTGAACAGTCGGTGCGCGGTAAAACAGACTCGAGTCTGTGTGGAAGTACTCGTAGTATTCAAACTTTTCATTGTTTTCAAGTGTTCCGTTGTAACAATCCGCGCTGCTGGTCTGTCTGGGCGTAAATATTCGTCTCTCGACGTTGTCTGTGTGCTTGTCTGCCTTGTGATGTCAACTCATGAAGGTAATGCGCGAAGTTATCTTTGTGAATGCAAATGTATGGTCGTCAGTCGGGGGTCACAAATAGGAAGGGAGAGCCGCAAGAGGAAAGGGAAAGGGAAAGTTCTTTCCCTCATCTCTTCTACTCATGAGGCAAAGCTTTCCCTCCGAAGGGAAAGTGAAAACTTTAGCTTCACATGCTGAGTCTGTGAAATAATCGGAGTTTTCTCTTCTGCTTTTTCATTGATGTGTCTGCGTGATGAGGAGCAGCGTGGAGCAATAGATGGATGAAGGAGGAAATAGAAAGAACTTCAAGTAAGGAGAGAGGGCAATGTGATCGAAAAGGGAGACAATAAAAAGAACTTCGGGTAGGGAGGAAGGATAGTGTGATCGAAAAGGGGAGGTAGAGCCGCGTTAGCAGTGGTAGTCAGAGTGTTGCATTGAGCTTATCGTTGATACTTATTGCGTTCGGTCCATGCTCTCGTACTTTAATGCGGTGTTTTAGTAATAAGACGCACTCCTGCTCCACTGAAGCATCTGAAGCGCAACTAATCTGGCTGCAATTTGTCATATGACCTGAAACTAACAGACACAATTGGAAGTCCTCAACGCGGCACTATTGCAGAGAACGATGGTACCCCGGTTGGGAACCGCGAACAGAGCTGAGCTCATGCTCCACATTGCGTACGCACTATTACCGTACTATGCACTCTGCAAGCTGATACTACGTCCATCACAGGAACTCGAAAACTTGTAATAGAAACGTGCGATTTTCCACTTTTCAATTCAGAATGCGAAATAACGTCTCTATGCAAAATTTCAGCTCAACTGATGCAGGGAAGTGCACCTGCTGGATGGACCATCGCTCTCTGCAACGTCCCAGTGGCGCATCACAGGAATTCGAAAACTTGTGATGGAAACATGCGATGAACAACAGCGACAAGCCACGTTTACTAAATATACTAAGTGTACACGAATTGATGGATTGCAGCTATTGTTATTGATTGGGTTATTGGAAATACCGTTTGAAACCAATAGAAGAGCAAGCTTGGATGTATCCGCTTGCGGTTAATCTTATGTATTACACATTATGGAGGGAAAGTTGTGGTGTTTTCCGATTGAGGAGTGAGTGAAGGTGAAGAAGTATCTGATTCTAAACGGGTGATGTTTGTGTTGTCAACTCTGAAAAATGATCTACATCGAGAAGTGAAGCGTAAACCTAAACTATAATGTCACAAAAACTGATGCTTGATATTTAAAGTCGAATATGGAAGTTGTTGGAAATTGGGCATTTTTGTTTAATATTAAGAATCGTAGAGTAATCTTGCTTTAAAATGCGCTTGGTAGCCATTGGAGCATTTTGTGAAAGCCTCAACCTTGACATTTAAACTTTTAATTTTACCTTCAAAACTTTAAACCACCGGAAGTGTTTCTTAGCTGCCAAACGCTGAAGGCATTTTACGCTTCTAGTGGTTTTTTCCATCGTTGAGCATATAACGATGAAATCATGCACAGATTCATCGAATTCATCACATATGCACAGATACAAATGGTGCATTTCAGCAATAGCTCCCACAGATGCATTTCAGCAATAGCTCTTATAGATCCCACAGATGAGATACAGCTCCCATTTACGCTGGGTGGTCCAAGTGTGTTAGCTCTGCTTTAATTGGATCTAGTTATATTCTTTGATCATATCAGCAAGGTTTCTCATCGGAGGTTTCGATCTCGAAAGTTGAATCTGACGTCAACGTCTCTGAAACATTGTTTTATTGCTTTTTTTTTTAATTTTTATTTTTCACTGAAACCGTATTTCAGAAGTGATACCAGCAAAAAGCGAATATATTATGTTCAGGGTACCAACTTTATTGTTATCCGGAACTTATTTACAAGGTTCACATAAAAGAGGGCATTGCTATGATTATTTACCTATTAAGTGCGTTGCCTTCATTGGAAGACTGTACACATATACAATTCTTACTATGAAGAGAGACACCCTAATTGTGGTTTCACGGCTGTTCATTAAATATTCAATAGTTTCTTTGATCATTTTTCAGAGTTGACAACACAAACATCACCCGTTTAGAATCAGATACCACTCCACCTCCACTCACTCCTCAATCGGAAAACACCACAACTTTCCCTCCAGAATGTGTAATACACAAGATTAACCGCAAGCGGATACATCCAAGCTTGCTCTTCTATTGGTTTCAAATGAGTATTTCCAATAACCCAATCAATAACAATAGCTGCAATCCATCAATTCGTGTACACTTAGTATATTTAGTAAACGTGGCTTGTCGCTGTTGTTCATCGCATGTTTCCATCACAAGTTTTCGAGTTCCTGTGATGGGCGTCAGTATTTGCTTGCAGAATGCAGAGTGTACCCCTCAACCCTTGGTCTCGGGAACATCCCCGAACTTCCAGTTCCCGGAAGACTGCGACACTCCACTACTCTTTGATCAATGTTCCTTCCGCAACCTCCGGCGCTAACTCCAACCCTACCCGCAACACCTGATTTTGAATTGTTGCGAAAAACTTCCCCGCCCTGTTTCACCACATGCGAGCATTGTGTCCCACTAGATACGGTATTCGAACGGTTGAAGTATTGGTCGTGCGAACATTCAACGTGGAAGGGGGAACCAAGAACGAACGTAACACCTTACATCGCGAATCCCTTCTCGAATTTCTTCGCGACTTAAGATGCGTCCTAGTGTTGCCCTATCGTTTATCGTCGTCGGTTGCAGTAAGGTCGTACGGTTGTGTGTGAAATTTTTACGTTTTTGATTTGTCAGATATCAGTTGGTGTTAGACGGTAGAGTTGTGGAGTCGAGTAGTTCTTACTGATGGCGTCTCTGTTAAATGTGGTGATACGATTGTTTTCATAGGACATATTAAACTGTGAACCTTTAGGTATTCAGAAAACATGGTGCATAACGGTGGCGAAGTTGAGGCGACAATGGTGAAGGCGCGTTACGGAAACGATATTAGGAAGATGACTGTGCATCACAACGATGACTTGTCCTATAACGATCTGGTGTTGATGATGCAACGAATCTTCAAGATTAAATCCGCCAATAATATTTCTCTCAAATATAAGGACCAAGGTATTTTCTAATTTCATTGCTAAATTAATAATTGCAAATCAGGTAAGCAATGGCAGCCTTAATTCCTGGATTGTTGACTGAGATGGTGGAATGAGATAGCTATGCCTATACTTTCTGTTTATGCCATTAAGCATCTTTTACAGCATTCGGCACTCTACGGCCTTTATCGTCTGATCTGTTCGTTGTTTTTTTTTTAATTGGTGTTGCCAGACAAGCATTTCTCATTGTAGATTTGAGGCTTGTCTAAGAGAGTTGTAAAAAATCAAGAGCATCACATAAACCGTTTTTGGGGCTTGTATCCAGTCCTGTAGATCAATGAGTTTTGAAAAGTAGAAGGGATTCCTAACACATATAATAACTTCCCAGAAGTTTTGTGACGTTCATTCCGTATCCCTCCCCGAAGAAATGGTCGAAAACAGCTTTAACACCTGTGTTAAAAAAGTTAAAGAAAGCTCCAAATACCCACTATCAGTAGTTCATCGTTGCGCTATTGGTATTACGTTTTTGAGTGGTGCTACTGCCGAAATTTTTGCCCCGAAATCCGTCTGCGTTTCACTCGAATCAATGCGTTGCCGATCAATCGATTTCTTTGCGTTTTTCAATAGGTGACATTCTAGAGGGTGACCTGGTAACGATGGCGGATGATCATGACCTGTTGTTGGCCCTGCAGAATGAAACGTCGTTATCTCTTGTTGTGATCACCGATGGAGACGAAATGTGCTCGCTTAGGAAGTGCGTTTATTTTCAATTTTTACCTCTTTTACTACGATACATTTCGTCGAGCAAAGTAATGCAATTCCACTATTGAAGCGATGTTTGTCGTACTGTATGAAAGCGGCACTCTGCTGTTATCCTTCGTTAATTTACCAAGGTATGGGCAATGTTGTACCAGTTTAAAAAAAAGACACTGTAGATGTACAAATACGGTACGTTTGCATTCTCAATGGCCCGGTGCAAACGCAACACTGCAGGAAAATTTCGGCGGAGGAAACAAGCTAGGTGCTTTTTCTGTTTATCCTGCTTGCACCTGAAATTAACTTCCAGAGGTGCTAAATGTGGGGCAGTGAGGTTTTCACTGTTTCATTGCACAGTTGGTTATGTAATCACCCACGACATAATTGCACTTGTTCGAGTTTTCTCGTCTTTGAGGTGCTTACTCACTAGTTCATGTTTTTCCAAAAGCGCGGCGCGACGTCTGTGTGCATGCATGATCGCATATCTGTATCGTTGCTGCGCAAAGTGAAACTCGCGAGTGATAAGAGTTGCATTTTCAAGTTTCCTTCATTCCATATGCAAATCAAAGATCGGTCTTGACTTGGGGTCTCTTTCGTGTGGATTCAGCTGTGGTAGGTACAGGTATGCTTTAAGGGTGACTTATACAGTGAAATATAGAGGTCTTGCACGACAAGGTATAGTGAGTTTTATGCAGCAAAATTTGCGGTGTAACCTAAGTACATTTTAATCGCACATAAAACAACAGTACAGCGTGGCGTTCAGCGTGAACGTTGATGCCTACTATAGAGCTGTCAATACAGCCCCCCTCCTCTTGCTGCGATGATGCTGTACGCTCGGAGCTTTAGGGGCTGCGCGATATGGAAGGGTCACCGGCCAAAAAGAACTCACTGCACTACGTCTATTACGAGCGGTTGCAGTAGAGGATAAAGTGCGTAATGGATGTGCTTAGAGCTGAGTGTTAGCGAATGTTAAAAAGGGATCTTGGAATGTGTTGTAAATTGTTGAATGAAGCAAGTTGCACTAAGAATGTGTTTTTAAGAGACCCGCTTTCAGTTCGTTTACCAGCTATTTGTAGTAACTAAAAAAGCAGACAGTAGATCGAGAGTCTCACTGAATGTAATAAACTGAGCATTCAGGGTCACCGTGAATGTCTATTGGTGTTCGAGTTATTGCAGTTTAAGATTTTATATTTTAATGCTGTCTTCGCATTTTTGGAGATGCAGTACTTCTGCATGATTATAGAAGCCATCATATGGCAAGAGATTACAGCCTTCAGCCAATAGCGCTTGAGCGCAAGGTGGCTTGCTGTGTCACTAAATTCGTGTGGGACATGAGCGCAAAGCGCGCTAGCAGGGTAAAGGAGTGATCTTTTCAACAATGCATACCTGCAGCCATAAGCCATTGCACTGCTTTACAATTTGCTCACATTATTTTAAGCATATTACCAGTGCAGTTGTTGGCAATTCGATTTTTCATTCTTGGATTCCTGAAGTTTAGAGGTAAAGGTAGCTGTCTGGACGGCCGCTAATAAGTGATCTTTCGTTGCAATGTACTGAGGTACGCTTTAGGTGCGAGTGCAGTGTTGTACATTTTCGGCATACTGGAAGTGCAGCCTTGTGCAAATACAAAAACTTGATGTAAACGACGTTTGGGAACGTTGGTATGAGTGCATTACGATAGCAGTTCTAGACCGGGGTGGGGCTGAAGGCAGTACGTACAGTATCATACTAAAAGTTTTCCCACAGCGACATCAGTAGCTGAATTGGATTTTCAAGTGAAAATGGCGCCAATATGAAAAGGCCACAGTAGTTTAGTGCTTAGGAGAGAACTAGACGGAGATCAGGTCCAGCATCTCAAAAATCTCCAAAAATGATTTGCATTTCTTTGCGATCATTTGGTAGAGCACTTCGTTATGAGGCTCACAAATCATATTTTTGAAAGGAACTAATAACGAGCCGGCATTTTTTTGTCATTTGCCAACGGTATACTTGGCTTACTGAATCGTATTACAAAGTAAGTGACCATGAATAATTTAAGATTGCAAGGCGAGCTGGAGTTGATCCGTGATACCGCCTCTGCATTGCTGGATATGTTGAAGACGATGGGTTCTGGTATTGGTGAGCACCACCCGACGTTAAGCAATATCAACGAGAGACCCGATACGCCGAGCTTGCTGAACGAATCCGTTGCAACCATACAGCCGTCTGTCCATGAACAGGTATACGTGAATTCCGAGAGATGTCTCCTCTCTGGCGATTTCTTTCCCTGAATATAAGCCCATATGAAGTGAATAGAAAGGATGATCTTAGATACCTGCAAATGTTGGGTTGGTTTACTGGTTTGGTCTTTGTAGTCATATGTTAAAGCGTACGAACGTGTGCGGTGTATTTCAAGAATTTTGCTGGGAAGAGCACCACTTCTTTAGTATGTTTGTGTTGTTTTATATTCGGAGGGAAACAAATTTTGATGCAGGGACAGGTAGGCTCTTAAAAGAGTATAGTACCAGTTCGTAAGGCTTTTAAACCATTTGTTTGTGCCTTTTTTTTTGTAACTGGGTCTTAAAAATGCACTAATACATACTGTTTCGAAACGAGCATTCGAAGAGGGCATTTTTTGGGAGCATCGCGTTTGGTTAATTGGACCTTCGTCATGTGCAGTTACAAAAATTTGCTTCTGTTGAGTCAGACGGTAAGTGGTTAGAAAGAATTGCAGTTTCGGGTTTGATGTTGATGTATTTTGTTCATTTCGGCGTTATATTTTTTTTTCGCTTATTGCTTTTATGCAGGTGAATAATGGAATGGTAGCAATGAGTCATCCACCGGCACCGTGCGCACACCTAGATACACCACCGATGGACATCAGTGCGTCGATTAGAGGGGCCTTCGAGGGCGGTCATGGAGAGGGCACGGGAACAGTGCCACCTGCACCGAAGTGTGATGAAATGCACACACGCTCCGAACCTACCACCGAAGTGGATATCTCGTCCAGCGACCAGCATATTTCGGGCGCTTTTACACCGGTTTCGCATCACATGGGTAAGTTTATCTTAGCTAATTGGCATAGCTGAGTGAGGGAGCTAGGAAAGAATGCGAAAGAAGGTATATATATGTAGAGAGAGAGAAGGAAGGAAGAAAAGAGCGCAGTCCAAGAGCACCACTCATTTCCTTTGTGGTAACATTCTTCTGAAAATGAGCCTGGCTAAACTTTTTTAATTTTCTTTTACGCTGCATGCAGAGAACGTGGACGCTCAAGGCTCTGAGGCATTTTGCGGTTCTGTGAAAGCTATATCGAAGACTGCAAGCAGTTACTCAGTAGTAAACAAATTCTATAAGCATAATATATTCTCAGACATAAAAGGCGTCCTAAAAGCTGTTCATTTTTGCTGCAACAGAAAAATTCTGACGAAGCTGTTACCCGAATCTCTTTAACGCCTTCGTTGCCAATGTTTTGTAAAATTCGACCGTTCGAATTTCGCGATCGATACTGTTCTAGGAGGAAGCGATCACAGTGAGCCATCAACACCGATGACGAATGCTTCAGCTCCTTCGCTTCCTCAGCAGATGAGTGCGCAGGTCCCACCTCCGACACAACCATCGGCTCCGGCTGCTCCAGCTCCAATATATGCTTTCGGGCAACCACCACAAGCTGCAGTTCCACCCACGTCGGCGGCTCCAGCTCCGATGCCTGGTGTGCGTCCTGCAGTACCTGCAGCTCCGCCGGCTACGGTACCTGCTGCTCCAACGGGACCATTTGGAACACCGACTCAGTTTGGCCAACAACAGCATCCACCACCACCACAACAGCAGTTTGGGGTCCCACCCATAACGCAGTTTCAGCAACAAAACACTGCCCCACAGTCTGGTGTCCAGCAGCAGTTCCAGCAACAGCAGCCACCAGTCGCAGGCTTCGTACCTTCACCGTCGATGAATTCTGCAGTACCATCTCCACCCTCATCGACACCGTCAATGTTTGGCGTTCCGCCCGCGGGCACTCCAACGTTCGGCATTCCAGCAAGCCAGCAACAGCAGCCTCAGATGCCGCCCCCACCAGTTTCACAGATGTCCTTCTCTTCAAGTTCCACTCCAGTGCCCGCTGCTTCCACGTACCCGCAGACAGGCTTTCGGGCGGGAACTCCGTCGTATGGTGCAGCGGCGCCGGTGCCGCAACCGTCGCAGCAAACAGCAAGCGGCGCAGCAGGAGCACCTCCTTCAATAATGCCACCCATGGGAGCGCCTCCTATAATGCCTTTCTCGACAGCCCAAGGAGTGAATCCGTTCGGTAGAGGTGCAGGACATTACGCCCGCCCACCGTTCCCGGCCGGATTTCAGCAGTGATTATATGTTTTGAGGCGAAGCTTATTTGTACTAGACAGTGTTCGCACTTACAGTTGGCTGTTTTATTTCCTTTTCTTATTACGATATAATTTATTTCTTTGAGGATTGTTTAACGACCGTAGCCCCCACTGAACCATAGCGAGTTGGCAGATATAGATAACCAAGATGGGTTCGCGTCAGACATCTAGAAAGCGAGCAGATAAATATGGTATTGGCTTCTATGCCACCTTGTTTCAATAATCATAGCTAATAGCTAATGCTCGGTTCCTTCATGTGTTTGTTTGGCGCAGTGGGAGGACTGTCGTTGAACAGTTGCTTTTCCTCTATTCTTAAAAAAGGTGTTTTATGCATAACGCGAATGTGTGTGCTCTGATTTTCGTAATCGACATTGGGTAAAGTATATTCATGTTTTTTGTTTCATCCCACATAACTGTCATTCCCAAGATTGGCTGCTTTGCGACCGTTGTGTCTGGTGAGGATGATGATCTGCTGGGTTCTACTGAGAAACCACCGCGTAGGAAGGGAGGAAATTGCGAAAACTAAGTCTCTATGTGTAAACTTTTAGACACATATAAGAAGATGGAGCAGAAGAGTTGTCAGAGAGTTAACCTGGAACTGATTGCTGCTATTGAGGGCGACCATTGTGTGGAATAAGTAGGGGAGCACAGCGAAGGAGGTGGGCAGGATATGAGCCTTTCGAAGCTTCGCCGAACGAGTCAATATGCAGAAAAAATAGCATTGCTTCTTATGGCGCAATTCATTCAAAAAATTAGCCGTCAGTGCAACATTTACTGTCGGGAATTCATTCCTCGTCAGCGGTTGATTGCTTACACAGAATGTCGGCTGCTTTGATGCTTCTTAGTGGGAGTATAAGGGAAGCGGCGTCCACAATTTGCACCATCTTTAGAGATGTCGTATTCAGTGCTTCCAGTTCTGCAAGAGTTGAACAATTGAAACGAAATTGGGGTTGAAGATGTCGTATGGCCTGGGTTATAGATATTAGGATCCATCAGAATGGCAGTTGTGATTGTCGAGTTCGAAATGTCGGATGGGAAGACATCCACGCATAGTGCACGAGGCCATAACGTCAGCGCGGAGGTTGTGCATAAAAATGCCGGAGGGCAAAATAGATGAGGGAGGAGTTTGGTGTGATTATTTTACAGTAGCATCTGATGAATGAGCATCGGTTCTTCATATTGGAAATGCCTGCTTCGGGAAATTGGGACATGGGATTGTCCAGTCCTTTAGATTCATCTTTTGAGAGCTTGTACTTAGTCATGCTGACGGTTCGAAACTTCGAGCAGTGTTCTGGCAAAAGCTGTGTGGTCGGATTCTGCGACATCGTAAGTTACTTACTATGCCGTAGAAGTAAATTTGATAACATTTTAAAGATCAAGGCCGGCAAGTTGTGCTAACAGTGTTGCCTGCAACAGAAATAAAACAATGATTTCTGCGGCATCTTTGATTTCCGCGTTCTTTCTTTCGCGGCTTCGATTTGTTTCAATTCACATTACTTTCGCTTTATTTTGCAGTTTGCGTTATTGTTTTCCGCATTACTCCAAAGCCTACCCTACTAACGTTTTATACCCCATGTGGTCTGCACAGTTGTTCGAATCCCTTCCACGTTGTAGTATTCCCGCATTACTTTATGTGTTCTGATATTTGCTAAATTAAGCTTTAGTCTTAGCTGCTCGAGCTTCATTATCATTCGAGAGGTGTGCAAAGTTTTCTTTTAAGAAAGGTGGGTCAGGCCACCATTTTGGAATGCAAAAAATGAAAAAAAAAGCGAAGTGCGTTGTAGAAAAATCCATTTGAGTGATTACGATCAGAGGGGAACTCGATCACTCAGTTGCCTTAAATTCTGCAGTTAAAGCTCCATAGGTGACATTAACGAACAAGAAATCCGGATGGCACTTTAGTGGATAACATTAACACTGCTAATGTTCGGGTTTTACTGGAGGCGGTTTGCCACCTTGTCATGTGCTTTTGTAAACCTGTTGTTACATTTGCAAAGCGAACTTAGCGAGATAATATCTGTGCACATAAACGTGCATTAGTCCCTACTTTGGAGCCTCACTGCTCGTTAGTCCCCATTCGGAAACCAACTAGAGCTACAAAATACGACTGATGTATAGTGCGCACTAAGCTTTTAAGCTACATGTAGGCCAGGTATCGAGGACCAGTTTAGTCTATGCATAAAGCAGTTATGAGCGCTCAAATATGTTTCAAATTTGAGTGAATCTTGCATCATTTAAAAGACTTGCACGAGAGGTTTGTTCAGCTAAAGCTTGAGTGTATCTTGCTTCTGTTTTATTATTTGCTGGCAATTTACAATTCCGGTTTGTCTCATGGGGTGGCTGTAAAAGCGCACAACGTGCCTAACGTCCAGACACGCTTTCGCGCATGTTCAATGTGAGGGCGGTTGTGTTACTCTCCAATGCTTGGGCTCGATTGAACGACATACCAATCCCTTGAAACATCATGTCGTAGTCTGCCAATACCGCATGAACTGCATAGGGGAGCGTTCGCCGTTCCAAGGACGTCGGTTTGCAATTCGTGCTCAGTGCTGACAAACAGATGGTTTGCTTGGCTTACAAATCGGCATGCTTCGAACGCCTGTGGATCGTTAGAAGTGGACGGGGCGAGTACTTCAGATGCAAGCTGATGAGTGGCTGGTCGGGAGGGGACTTCATGTGAAGTTGACTTGTTTATTAAAGAGCTCAGTTCTGCTAGCCGGGAAGCCAAGGCTTCATTTAGTTCGTCCGTTGAAAGCGCCGGTCGCAACTGGGCCTTTGCAAGTTCACAAAAGAATTCCGTTTCCCAGTCGTTTTATGTGCTATCAAGTATCGCTTCTATGATCATCTCCATGCATGACCAATACGAGTCTTGGACGCTAGGCTTCTTAATCTTCAATACATTTAATATTTTTTGCAATTATGTTAGTTAATTTCGGGACTTGAAATTCACGTGTTAACGCTTACAGTCGTATTGTGCACACATCCTTTATACCGCCGATCACCAAGGTATAATCTGCGAACATAAACTGCGGATAAATCGATGCCTCGGAATGACAAACCCACTGAATTCAATATTCTTTTAATAGTACTGCTAATTCAACAAACGACTCTTCAACATAAAGGAACGACAGTGAGTGCTGAAACAATACCACAGTAACTTCGAAACCATATCACATGAAGACCACGCAAACTTGACTCCCTTGAATTGCTATCAGGGAAAAGGGAGATTCTGTTGAGCAAGGAGGTTGCGACGCAATTGAATACCGGCCATCTAATATACTAGATGCGCTGCAAACGAAAGAAGATATTGCGGCTACACTCACATGCAACTCCAACCTTTTGAAGTGGCAGTTAAACAACAATGCGCTAAATCTGGACCCTTTGATTTCGTGCACCATACGGCACAGTGTCGGCGTCGTGGCAGTGAACAAGCTACGAAGTATTTGAAAATTCTACCTTTGTGTGCCTTCGCGACAACCCCCTTTCATCCATACAACTGAAGTGTCAGAAACGGACAATAGTCCGCTTCCAACGTCTGTTTTTTGAAGTTCACAGGAATGCCCAATGGAACTCTAACAACGAACCACTGCTCCTCGAAGCGCTCTATGCAGCCTACCCACACACGTTCCCAGATTCGGAATGTGGTCCGATTGTCATGTCACCACCCGTCATCCAGTGCACAACGACAGACGGGCTGCTATTTAGAGTGCTTCCTTCCCCTTCCTCATACTTGCCATGGTCAACTGCTAAGGATTTAGAGTGCCCACAGTTCATGTAATGGAAACAATCGTAGCAACACGAGATATGTGACAAAAAATGGAATAAACGACAGAAGCAAAAATACAATAAAAACACTGATAAAAGTGAGAAAGTTCTGAATTTGATCTCTTTAGGCGGTCAGCGGCAGTGAGTGCACAATGAACTCGCTTAAATCCTGTGGAACTTCTTGTTATTTTTTGCATGATCGACGAGGATTTGTGCCGGTTGAAATTGCTCCTCTGAATATGCGTCTGCATAGCGTGACATACTGCTTACTAATTTCTCTGCCCCAAACAGGTCCACAAATCGGAATGGACCACCCCAGAATGGCGGGAAGCCGATACCGAACACCGACGCAATGTCGCCAGCTGTCTGAAACATAAACTCACTGATGCAAGATAAAAGGGCCGTGCTGGCCCTCCAGCCGGTAGGGAAAATCATACAACTCCCCTCATAACCATATACTAACAGACTTAATAATTAATATAGTGAAGTCCATGAGGTGAATATTTGAGTGAAGAGTAAACACTGTCGCAGTCGAGAGGCACTCGCATGGCAGTCACCTCAGTAAAATCAACGAGATTTTAAGAAAGCGACTGTTCACCTATTTGCTCGTCTTGCTAACATTCATGCGCCGTATATATTTCTCTCCAGATTAACCACTAAGCAGGAACCTCTATGCAGGTTAATTGGCACATCTCATTGCAATGCACCGCGCTTGCTGCTCATTTCAATGTCCGAATGAACGACATTGAAATGCGCTTGAACACTGAGCTCACTCTCTACAGAGTTCGCCATTTTTGATGGGTCTTCAATAGTACTCTACAATCAAATACTCTCAGCTTTCATTCCTTTCTTACTAGTTATTCAATCAGACAACCTACATAACGTCCATTTGCACATGATCACAGATTTTCACATGTTTTTGTGGGTGTGATGGATAGCAATAGAATATAAGCCAACATAACATGAAATTTAGGGAGCTGATCTCCATTCTAGAATATTGGATGATAAACTGCATATCTTTATGATGAAAAATAACACTGAGATGCCCTCTACTGATAAACAGGAAAAATTAAAATGCAACTGCATTCGATTCGAGGCTGATACCTCCGACCAAAATTGAAACCATGCTATTAGCAATCTAAAAAAGTTCCATAACTGCAATACAAGTAATACGTCCCAAAACTATGTTCATCTAGATGGTACCATACCGTCAAGTTAATTTATGAACTACAGCATTCCATCACCACTAACATAACATCTTCGCTTTTCAAATTTCTGCTCCACTTTCAACAAACAAGCTTATTCTATTCAAAAGGTTCTATGAAGCAGTTCCTGAACGCGCCCCATTGCTTAGAAATGCGCTACTGGGCTTTTTTCGGCGGCCTTTGAAATGGTGTTGGCACTCGGTGCCCCATATTTCGAGGGTCACGAACAGTATTGTGGGGGTCATAATACCACTGTATCGTTGACGAGTGTTAAGTGGACGCTAGATCACGTCGCGCTTCTTCGTTTCATAACTACTCCACAATTTTGTCATCGCGTTTAACGCATAGCATTAAATTTCACATTCAAATTGGCAAAAAACATCGGAAATGCAGCAACTTTTTAGGAAAGCACTGGACACACTTTAAGCAAAACTCAAATCCATACTGATAAGCGCACTTATAATGCAGCCAACTAATGCTCGACGGTCGGTTAGATCGTCAACGAACAAAGCTTATGAAAGTTCATAAATTAATTCATAACGAAGAAAGAGTCACTCAAGCACCTATACTGAGGTGACTTGCTCATGCGATTGCATAAGGCACAAGCGCTGAGTTGTGAGCTGGATAATCAACCCCAGTGAATAAGCTCACCAATGGCATCACGTTTTGGACAGGAACAACTTCGTTGCCACTCCCCACCATCCCTATTTTTCCTGACTGAATCATCTCTGACCCTCTTCTCTTCGCCGGAATGAAGAAGACGCTAACCCGATACTACTGCAGCGATTTCAGAAGATATAAAAAAGAGCCAATGTGATTGAAGAACAAGGAATCTAGTACGCGTTATAGCGACCACAGGGACAGTTGCATCAACTCACAAGAGAACCACTTTGGAAGTGTGTCATTAGCGCCTCTTGCAATTCGGTTTGGAAGACGGGTGACAAGAAGGACGAAAACACTAAAAGACTGCAGGCATCAGGATTTCAAAAGATTAGGAATATGACTAAATTCAGCGCCGATCGAAACATATGCAACCAGTATCCGACATCGGTGAAGAATGCCGTACAAAAAGGGAACCTTTCAATAAAAACAAAGAAAAAGATCAAACCGGTGATTGAATCACTCCTTCCTCGAGGCAAATTGCTGCCTCATTGACAAATCGTGACAATACACGCAGCTGTCGATCCTCAGTCCCACTCCTAAAAATGATTGTCGGTTTTGCAAATTTTCAGTAATCTTTATTCTATTATTAATCCACCATGCTTAACCCCCTCCTCTTTAAAATAATGCGTTGAGCAAAACGGCGGAAAACTCAAAATTTCAATCCTAATCTATGAAACATTATGATCATATCAGAAATTCATAGACTGCAATGAAAAAGAAGAAAAATTAGACCGCTCTGTCCATGGCGCCACGTTCAAGTGCAATCAGACAATACAAAACGCACCTTGGATTTTGGCTATCGTTTGTGAAACATCGTAACTCATTTTCAGAAATCCAACATATCTTATTTACGACTCAAAACGTCAAATATATCTGTTATGAGAGATGCTCGTGGAGAAATCGGTGGGATTTCTGCACGGAAAACATAAGGGCGAACGCTTCCTTCTCAACTTTGCTGTGTGAGTAGAAGAAACCAGGGCATGGCTAGTATGATACATAGCCTTTTCGATTCTGTTTGCAAAAGTGTGACAATACTGCTCCGGTTCCGTAGTTGAAGGCTTCTGCAGCGACGATGATTGGCAAGTTGGAATTGAAGTGCGTAAAACGCAGATCCAGTCTGAGCGTAACGTTGATACGGCTGAAGGCATGTTCGCATGCTGATGTCCGCGCGTAGACGGCATGCTTCTTGGTAAGTATCCAGGGGGAGTGCACGGACCGTGCAAATCCTTGATAAATGTTCTGCAGAATTTGACGAGACCGAAAGAGGCACGAAGCTAGCTGACCTCCCTTGGGAGGTGGGATGGCATTTTTTGGTCGCTTCAATCCTTGCTAGATCGGAGCGCCATCCTCTGGCACTGGCTATGAAGTCGAGAAGCTTGATATCTGTCTTTAAGAAGACATAATTGTCCAGACGAACACGGGATCCGCAGGTGTGAATTCCATGGAGAACGATTTCACGAAGTGTTGTGTTTGCTGATGGTTCTGCCCGCAACAACAGTGTTATCGAGACACGCAGCAGCATTACCCAATCCAGCAACGACGGCACTATTTATTGCTAGAAGATATCGAGAGCAGCTTTACTCAAAATGGCGGTCAAATTCTTGGTGGATGATGGGCGACGACCGTCAGCTGCGGCCATCTCCAGTTGAAAGTAGGCTTCGGATAGGTCAATCTGAAGCAGCTCTCCACTCACTTTGGTAAAGACGTTATCAGGCGGTGGAAGTCGGCGCTAACGCTTTTCCAAAGTGTCGTTCAGTTACGCATAAAAGTTGCACAGGGTCGGGCTGATTCATTCTTCCCCTGAATAACAATAACAGGTACTGCGTAGTCGGATTGGTCGATGGAGAGTACATCTGCAGCCAGCAGACGGTCAATCTCCTGTGGGATTCGACACAAAGTAGCATACGGGATAGAGCGGGCTTTCCGGAAAATGGGATCTCCGTCCATCCTCAGTATGAGATACACTTTAAACTTAATGCAGCGTCCCAGTTCTGGTGCGAATACTGCAGCACATTGCTTCTGTAGATATGCACTGACAGAAAAGTGGAAGACGGTCCAATGTTGTGGTACAAACGCTGCAGATGACAACCTCCGTGAGGCGTCGCAAGAGAGTTCGTTTTGAACTATTCAGTCGAGGTCATCTGTAACTTGACAGTTTTGGAAGTAGAACTGGAAGCATCCAGGAACTTTGACATCTTCGTTGTTGGCGGATTTCGGCGTGATAAGTAGTGACGGCAGCTTCGGACAATCAATCCCAGTATGACCTGTGACGCTCAGCAAGGTGACGCCGACCCCATGCCAAGGCGCATTTGAACAGCGGCGCCACTAATGTGGACTTTCCGGTAAATGCGACTAACCTATGCGATGTCCACTGCAGGGAATGCAACGACGATGTTGTTCGCACTTCTGCGCTTCTTCCGATTCTGTTTCTTCTTCATAGCAAAGCTCTCAAAGAAACCCTCCTCTTGAATTAAGTCAGTGCGTGGGCATCTCCCACAACAGTATTAATGAACAATATGGGTGGCTCGACTTATTCACGAGAGTTCAACCCCAAGTCACTGCCGTATAAAACGTGAATGCATTTTTTTTGCAAAGGTTTTCCTTTTCATAAATGAATGATATTGTTGAAAAACTGCAGAAGCTTCTAATATTCTTTGCGCAGATTGATCGTATTCAAATGAGTGGCTATGACAAGAAAGATTCCCAATGCTATCAACAAAGCAATGTTTTGCAATGATTTAAACCTGTCACCTGTAAGTTTAAAGCACCAGGTGGAAGTCTGAACAATAACCGAACTTTAAAAGGTGGCACTATCTGCAGAAAAGTGTTATATAATATCTATATTTCTTTGCCCTGCGGACAAGTTTGCCCAAATCCTTACTCGTACACTCCCCAGAAAGTTGTTGGCGATTTATTATTGCAGTAATCGACCTCAGAGCGTATTATTATGGTAGGCATGTTCCACTCGTTGGGCACTATAAGCATGAACGCATCAGAAAGCACTTACACGCCGGCTGGTGCATTCACGTGATGCTTCGCAATAATCTTCATTGCCGCCTCATTGATCCGTTTACCGCTCTTCAACGCAAATTTATTTTTCCCGTATAAATAGTAGCCTTTGCCTGATTTACGTCCTTTAAAACCCGAAGAAACCATTTCGCTGAGCAAATCCACTGACGCACCCCCAACACGAGGACCCAATGCCTGCAAAACAGCCGTATTCTTCAGTGAGCCAAACTTAACTTCTTTTTAGACACAATTCAACAAGCGGACAACCGCTCCGATGCGGCTAGCATGATAATATGCACCTGGCAGTGTACTCATCCAACCAACCAATTTTACGACTTCCCAACAAATTAACAAAGTATGTGGAATGCTTTCTTGTTTTGCATGATCCAACAAATTCTCAACAAAAATATGATCGAGCTAATGCAAAATGTCGACGAACCTTTTGGCACTTTCAAATGTCTATAATTCAATTTAAAAGCTCACAGATCAATATAAATTATGATAAAGAAAACCATTCTGTGATGTACGCTAGTATTGCACTGTTTCGGGATGCGTGAACGGAAGCACTACGCCTTTCTATTCCTTGCATACAGTCTGGCTATGGTTCAAAGAGGAAAGCCACCTTCCTCCATTCGCTACTCTGTCTGCACATGACTGACAGCACCTGAAGTCGCCTCTTGCTGCAAGAGGTCCGACGGTCTCCCTAGTTCGTCTCCAACTCCAAGAGATCTCTGCGTCAGTTTCACCTTATGTCGCTGGTCCTCTTGCTTCACAATATGCATCCGACAATTTGCTACATAAACCTCCGGTCAGTCGCATCCAGTTTGGTGCATATTGTACTCACCAGTTTCCATAACACAACTTCATTCTTTACACATAGAAAGAGGCATGACCCTATCATAATTGGCCTTACAAATGCAAACTTGTAGAAGCGCATAAATGCATAAATTCAACATTAGTGGCAACATTCAAGCAAATAAATAACTGCCAGGGATTTCTCTTTGGAAAGGAAAGGAGGAAGCAGGCGGAAAGAAAGTTTTCAAACAGTCCCAAACCTGTGAGAAAAACCTCCTGTGAAAGCACCAATGAACTTTAGAGGCCTTAGGCTTCCCTAGTTGAAGCGAATTGAAACTTGCCGCTCAGAATGGCAAAAATTTTTCACCTCATTTTTAGCCGTTCAAAAATAAGAAGGCTGGATTAGAGGCAAGAAGAGAGAAAACGCTGAATAAAAACCAGTCACTTGGTGAGGATGTCATCTTATGAATTATGGAATGCACTTATTCAGCATGGGAAATGCAACCACTTCAAAACCATAGAACTATCTTAGTCAAACCAAAATGAAGAAAGAAACACACTGGAAAGCAACAAAAATTATCTCCAAAGAGAAATCCAATTTGTATTCTATCCCAAAAGGCTCTTCAATGCTTAGATTCGCTATATTTTCCCAATTGATGTCCATTTCTCACTCTTTCGTAACACGACTGGTGCACAGCAGCCAACGTTCCCTACACGACTCATCCAACTGAAAGGAATGCCCAGCAATACGTCTCCCCCTCCTCCCAAACTACTAATGTGGGTGTTTCCAATGCTCCCTATAGCCCGTCCCTTAACTCGCCCTCTGCATTAAGTACTAACCTTTCCTAAAAACTGAGCGACATGCTCGGCGACATCGAGGCCTACTTCGTCGGCTAGCGTTGCGGCACCGACTGGGAAGCCATAAGCCTTTGTAAGTTCGTCGAGAGCTTGTGGCTCCACACCCTCTTGCAATAGACGCACCACTTCACTCATCATCGGACACAGACACCGTACAACAAAGAAGCCCGGACAATCCTGTAAAGCATTCAAATGAACAAATATGTAAGCTATGCTATCTAAAACAGCAACAACCTACCGCATGAGGCGACAACACTTTGATGAAAGTTTTTGTATGCCGACCGCAATTGGCACCACTCACTCATCTAGTTCAGAGGAAATAGCTGTTATTACAAATATCATCAACATACTAAAATCCCTTTTTCCGATTTGTTCCATATGGCATGGTCCTTGCACGGTAAAGTTAAAAGGTAATGGTACTGCAAAGCTTTTCACTTACGAATTTTATTTACCAACCATTTACGAATCAAATCATTCAAAGCACCGGTCAATAAAAATAGAAAAGGTTCTATCGCTTGAACCGTGGAGCCTTCTTTTGAAAAAAAAAAAAGATATCTCAAGCATTTCAAATAAAAATCTGCTAAATGCAAAATCACTCAATCAAAGGGATGGGGCTTCATTATAAGACCAACATGCCCAACCCTTATTCCTTTTGTTCGCTGCAATTTACCAAAAAGTCTCACCTTAATCAGTTCTACCGCATTTCTTTTTTTGCTGAATAGAAACACCCAACAAATGCGATAATTCGTATCTGCATTGACTTTATTGTCTATTCTATAAAGTGCTCCCTAAATACCACAGACTTAGGCCATCATATTTTTGCACATACGAATAGCCAAAATGAAAATAAGGACCGAAGTCTCCAAAGTTTTCCAGCTATTTAGCAATCATAATGTAGTGCCGTCTCGACATTTAAAGCTTCAAGAGGCAAGCTGCTTTCGAATAAACAGAAAGAAACAATTTGACAGCCGACTGCTTCATGCCATGGCGCATATTTTTCACTGATGAAGACCACCCACCTTTACAACAACGACGAGTTTCTTTTGGGCAAGACCAAGTTGTGCAGCAACGGCCAACGTCTCTTTACTTGTCTTGTCAGTGGTGATAATCTCCAGCAGTTGCATTTTTTCGACCGGTGAAAAGTAATGCATTCCGATCACTTGCTCGGGTCTTTTCGATACAGAAGCTATCTCGGAAATGGGCAACGCTGAAGTGTTGGATGCAATCACACAATGCGATGGAACCACCTCTTCCAGCTGCAACTTCATTCTAATTAAGGCTAATTTAGTTAAATACATATTTCATAAAATAAAATGACCAAACTCATGGCTGATAAAGTCTAAACAAGATGCGCACTGCAAACAAAATGCTCTAGACTGAAAATTGTGCGCAAAATAGTGCAGATAAAAGGAACATATGCAGCAATAGGTGAATTGACTAGTGTTAGCAGTGAGAAAATCATAAGTGGTCCAAAAGCTTCAATCGAGCATCACCGAGCACCTAATGCTACCACAATGGATGAAATTTCCAACGATCACATGATGATGAAGTTCGATAAAATCAAGTCTTAAAGAAAAAGCATAGCGAAATGACTACTTTTTGGTGCTTCGGACTAAGTAGTGAAATAGCAAAAATACACAACCAAAAACAACCTTAAAAACAATCAATGAAAATAGAACTTGGAGGGTAGCAACATACACACCTGTTTGACAATCTTGTGTTTAAGTGCAATCTCTTCGAAAACCGCCTCGATAGCCACGTCACAATCACGAAGCGCATCGTAGGACAGGCTAGGCTTTAGATTCGCCATATAATTATCCTTCTGCATCGGCGTGATCTTCTTCTTCTTGACGGACCCGTTGAGGTGTGAGTAGATTTGATTCATGCCTCTTGATAGACCCGCATCGTGCATATCCATCAGCACTGTCCTGATGCCCTTATCGATCGATACGTTCGCTATACCGGCACCCATCAGTCCAGCACCGATCACTGCCAGTTTCCTATCATTCAAAACAATTCTCATTTGCATTTCCAGATTCGAAAGTCTTGAAGGCCAGATTTAATATGAAATTACTGCAAGTGCTTGAAGCGAAGTCCTCACGCTTCTATGTTCCACAACGTTCGAAGAAGTTTCTGTTCAAGTGGATCTAACAGAAATGTGCAGATTTATAGCATTGACGACAATCGCTAAAGAAATGGCAAATGGGCAGCTATGTTTCGTATCGTCTGATAAAGCAATTAAAAGGGGATGACGCAGATATATCACAATATCAAAAAAGACACTGAGATATTCAACACGACTTATTTTTTATAAGACGCTCATATGCCAATGTGCTTCACTAAGGAGTGCAATTGCCACAGTTAGTGCGAGAAGGAACAACTTTGCTGCTAAGGCTCAGTTGATGAAAAATGAAAATGGAAGTGTACCTTCGACCCCTTGCACAGCAAGAATGATCCTAACGACTCCGCTATATTGTCATCACCAACTTCGCCTTCCAGAAATTCATAAGCAGGAAGAATTCAAAGAAAAACCTACTCGGTTTTCCTGGCCGGTCCATATTTGTTCTTCTTGCAATCGCTTGACCCGTGGAACACTCCAATTAGCGCATTGCACTGCGTTGTCTGCGACAATTCACCAAATGCCTTTAATAGATAAAATTACCTCGTTGCTTCCTCGAGTAAAGTACTTTATAGCGCTATAGTACTTTATGATTACAGATAGTACAGTACTTCAACAGATGGCGATAGCGTCTATGAAAGGGGTAGCAGAAAAGATAATAAGAGTGAATCAGATTCATCTCACTAGTACAGATTGCAGCAAACTGAATACACCCCAAATTTAATAATTTCAAAACGGGTTTTCTAAATTGTTAACCAATGCATTTAGGGAAATCTTTTGAAAGTGGAAAAATGCTGTGTCGTCGACTCTTTGTAAAATGGGACAGAACAATATTATGTGGGTGCAGTTTTCCAGACAGGTGTTCTGCCCAATACCCAATTCACAAGGAAGTATCCTAGGTCTTGCTCTGCTCCATATATACATTAACGACGTTTCCTATAACTGGGTGCTACCAAGCTCTTTGCTGATGATCACAGAATTGCATGATCCCACTTATGGGTTCCACATTTCGCGGTGGGATCTTATTGGATTCGCCGAGTGGCCAAATTATGTCAACTAAATGCTTCCCATGAAAAATGTTATGTGATTCATAGCTCACATAAAGGGACCTTAACTTTACTGCAACTTGCAACATTCTACTACTGTCGAAGAGTCATCGAAAATTGTAAACCACATTCTTCGCGATTTGCAGCATACATTTATCGAGCATTATCGAAAGGCCTCCATTGCTTATTGCCCACCCATTTCGGAATACGGTACTCTGTGTCACCTTATTTGGCTTTTGATCCGGAGAATGTCCCGAAACGTTTCATCCGTATTACCTTCTACAAACTTTACCGTAGTCCAATACCAGCCAGATTATACGGAATGCTAGAAATCTCTAACCTCGAGTTCTGCTTTAAAACTTGTGCGCGGCCTTTCCGACATCCACCTGTCAGAAATATTTCAGTCTAACTCTCTACGGAACTAAAGTGAGCATCAATTTTAACTCGCCAAAAAATGTTGCAGCAATTCTCCAGTTTCGTGCCGCAGGATTCCTGAATCTGCTTTCCGCCGATATTAACGCACCCACTCCTTCAGCTTTTAAACTGCGGCTGAGTTGTTTCGATCTACACACTACTTTTGCTCTTACTTACTAAATGTCTATTTGCCCAAACTGCAGCTTTGTGAAGGCTTTGCTTTTTCCCGCTGTTCACGTCTTAGATATACTTTTTGTACGTTTTCCTATTTCGGGAAGCTGGAATAAACTAATGCTCAAGTAAAAAATGAATTAATAAATACTTAAGTAAATAAACAAATAAATAAGACACGTGCTTACTCCAAATACTCAAGTGAGATAAATTTAAACATGACTTCCCAGCAAATCAAAGAACCTGCAGACGACCAACATCATCGTAGTATGTTGATTATCAAACAAAAATGACCTTCGATTCGGCATCATAACCTTCAGTGCCACTTGTCGATAAACCCTCTTTAACGACGTCAAGGATCTTCAGTGGTGCAGGATAATTGCCAGCTGTTTGTTTCATTATCTGGAGAAGAAATGCAAACAGTAGGAACCATGTCTACCTTTCAAGCGACAAAAGCGACAATAAAGCAACACCACTGTTTGCAGAACTGATCCCCAGCATTCCCAAACAGGAGGCAGAAAAAAACTTGTTGAATATTTACCCGGTATCCCCTCTCCACAAACGGCTGCGTCCAACTCTCCAACTATGGCCATATTTCTGCAACCATTTCAAGACCACGCTTCTGCCATATAAAAAACTTAAAATCATCAAGGAAAGCAAATATCGAAAAACCAGTCTACATTCAAAGAAGCATCAAAAGCAAAACCTCTGTTGTACCCTTACTTCAAAGTATTGTAATTAAAGGTGATTTACGAAAGAAAACTACCTTCAAGCCCAAAACATCTCTAACGAAATGATAAAATCTTCCATTCTTCCAAAAAAACTACCTTCCTTTCGGTTCTTTTGCATCAGACGATGCACAAACATTGTTCTTTGAAGCTTTCCCCGCACTGGCATCAACTTTGAAAGCAAGTAGGACGCAGTAAAATGGTTTCGAAAAACAGTGACTGTAAATGCTATATTTCGAGATCAGTTATCTGATGTGGAAAGGAGGCTCCATTTAAACAATTAAACAACATGCCTTATTGCGCGCCATCTTCAACACAACACTGTCAAGGAGAGGTCGCCTCGTTAGAAAATAATTCGTCACGCGCTCGAGTGGTGGTCTTTTCCGCTCAAATTTGAGTTTACCTGAACTCAAGCCTCTTGCTACATCAACTGCTACCTGCAAAGTAGATAAATAAATTAATCAAAACCCTACTCAACTTTCGCCATAATAATACTTGAAGCCGTAAAATGCTTCTTAGCAATCTCTTACTGTCTGATAAAAGATCTTAGGCTACGTCACAGGTGGCGCCTCTCAAAACATGATGCAGGAAGGCGACTTCCGACTATAGAGGGGGATAAATGAAGAGATATTAGAACTGCGTTTAAAGGACCGACGTGAAATCATATCGTCTACACATAAATGATCAATGCTTCGATTGCTGCGAAGGTACATTCAATGAAGAAGCAACATGTGCATCAAATGCCTTTTGTAAGTAGTCGAGGTTGTTCTCATCTGCTGGCTTGAGTCCCATACCAATCGGCTGAACGACGTGATCCACAAGTCCGATAGCCTTCGCCTTCTGTGGACGGACTGTCTTCCCGGTGAGCATCATATCGAGCGCGTTCGTTATCGAAACAAGCTTCGGCAGTCTTTGAGTACCACCCGCTCCAGGTAGAAGGCCGAGCATCACCTCAAAACTTACACTTACCATATCTCATCGGTTGTTTTTGTCCTCCAAATACAAAGGCTTCTGCAATGCCGCTATCTATTTGCAGCGTTTCTGCTAGGTGCAGTTTATCCCAACACGGCCTACTACGGAATCGTGCAAATTAACTCCCTCTAGTAGAGTTCGGCTCCGAGGAAGAGCAGAAAGCAATAAACTAGCCTATGTCCGATGAGACCAGCAGTATATTTTTACACCACTGTCAATATAGAACTAGACCTAATGTTGAATGCCTGAACTGTTTGTCATTTAAAACTCGATACAAAACCAGCAGATATTAGCTCAATAGAACCAAGCAGGATGCTATCCACGACTAAAGTAATAATAAATGAGGAAACCGCTAGTGTACTGTAGCGAACTTCTAAATGCAATCCGTAAAAGTGGCTGCCTTTGTAGTTAAGAGAAAAGAAGGACCTCATCAAGGCAATTATATTCCGAACCTGGGTTTTTAAGGTTTAAGGTACTCTTATCACCTCTTTTTTCCTCAAATACGTCGAACTGATAACTGAGTAAATGCAACTATGTATTTATAAGAAAAGCTAATAAAGAACAGTGTTTTCTCTTATACAAACTGCAAAAAAATATTTGTCCCTCTTAAATTAAAACTTAAATTAAAAGAAGAAACCTATAATAAAAGAGTTCTGGTAAAGACCGTTCTTGACACATACAACAAATACTGAATGAAAAGCAATCGGATGATAAGCAAAGGAAAGGGAACGTTGAATTGTTCGTATTTTGGCCCATATTAACTGACTGAGAGGGCGGCCATGCATGAGTCATCATTAAAGTTATGAGCATTCTCCAGCAAAGCTAAACTCATGTTGAAAGGGAGAACGCAAGAAACAAATGACAATGGCAAAGTATTCAGAATAGACTACGAGTCTCAGAGAGGAAGGAAAGTGTAGTAACTATAACAGGTTATGCGTCAAACAAAAACAGGCAAGATAAAACTGATAAAATGAGCCCAATAATAAAAGAAGTGCAGTAAAATGAGACATCATTGCAGCACTGATGTATTAGAAATTAAGAAAAAGGTGAATATTGTACAAAGCAATAAATATGCAAAACAGCAAAGTAAAACTGATAAGCAGAAGATGTAGAATGAGAGACTCACCTCGGGCAAAGCAAGTTGAGTCTTTGGTGAGTTAACAGCGATGCGATAGTGACATGCCATTGCTAACTCCAATCCACCGCCCATGCATGTACCCATTATGGCAGCAACAACTGGTTTCTTGCTCCTTTCGATTCGTGCGAATCCCCTCTGAGCCTCTGATGAAATTTGTTGTGCATCCGCAGCGCTCTTCACCTGAATTTTATATATTTCACTTCATAAATAACGAAGGAAGTAGTCAAAACATCTGGGAAAGAGGTTCCGAATCGAGAAGGAAGGGAAGCTGGGTGCTGAAATGTTCAATTCAGATCCACCAGCTGGACTCATACTTCTAATCACCCATTAATATAATAATTAAACACGTATGACCAAGATTCTTTCTCCCTTCGACCGGGGACAGAGTATGGAATGGGCTGATTAATAAATGGAATAAAGGACGCAGATGAACAGTAAAAAATGTGATTCGTATCACCTTCACAAAATGTTCAGACAAAGGTGGCTGTGAAAACGTCACACCAGCATATCAAATAAATGTCAGCCTCATTGCCCATAAGGCTGAATAGCGTTGTTCTTGAGTGATGACATTCGTATCATTGGCAGTGTTCGCCCATTATCGGTCAGCAAACCCTTCCGAAACATTTTCTCGTAATTAATGATAAACGACACTAATTATGGATCATGAAGGATCCACCAATCACTTATTACTGCAGAAAATGCCTTATCCTGCACAATTAATGGCAGAACCGACTTCAGCACATGTTTAATCGATGAGAATCAGGAACACTGCTGATGGTTAATTCCAGTCGCTTCAATTTGTGCAGTGCTTCACTTAAGTGATTCACGATGGGGTATAAATTGTATGTGATCTCGGGTGATGACATTACTGCAATAAACTGCGCTGTAGGCATCTAGAAAGTCGCCTTGAGAAATGTTTTTAGTAAATACAGATTTTCCCAAATATGACTTTGCGCAAAAATTAAACAAGACTAGTTGGGATCTCGAAGATTTTTGGTTAGCTTAACACTGTGAATACAAGAGACCCGGAATTCCCCAAATATTTCCCTCAGAACGTTAGTAAAGGTGATGAAATACATGAAAGATTCAGCTCGATTTTGGAAGCGCATCTCTCAACGGAACTCTGTAGTTCCGATCGTGAATAAGAAGAAATACTCTTACGCATTCTCCTCTTAAAACTATTGCAACTGCATGAACTGCTACTTTTATCGGATGCTCCAGGTCGGTCAAACGATCCAAATAAAGGCATTTAAAGGAACTGACTTAATGAATAGTAATGACTACCTTACAGTGCGATACTAGACAAGCTTATAAAGAAAGCTGAAATGTATCACCGTCCAATCGGCAAATAAAATAGAGAGTTGAGCGATGAAGAACCGTTTTTCTGGAAATTTTTAATTGCCGTGTTGCTATATTTCAAACGTAACGTGCCTAAATGATGTCATATCATCTCCTGCTTCCCCGAAAACGACAAGACACAGACAGCAGCCGTCACAGCAACATGAAAAAGCTGACCATCGGTCCCATTATTAGTACCTGCTTAGTGAAGCAATTTCTTTGCAGATAAAAACAATTGGCAATAGTAGATTACTCTGCGTCACCACCTTCCTACATGACTAAAAAATATCAGCAGTTTTGGAAGCAACAGTCATCGTCTGTTGAAATGTTCTGTAATTCCATCAACGAGCGTTCAGATTCATTAAATGACAGAAATAAGACCTACCCTGACCAGCATGCCAACATCGGCACCAGCAACAAAGCTGTTCGGTTTGCCTGAGATGAGTACAGCACTTCGTATTCCCTCATCGTTTTCGATACGTTCCATTGCTTGCATAAGCTGCTGTGACACGGTCGCATTCAGTGTGTTTTCCTGCATTGCACTACTTCTTTACTTCCCTCTCCATATGCCTCACATAGTTTCCACTTCAAGACCTAATTCCAAAAGAACAAGACATGCAGTCCAAATACACCGCTCCTTTGTTTATAGGAGAGAGGAAAAGAGAGCGTTTATGCCACTCCCAAATTTCGAAACAGAAGTACATTCGGCAGGAAGACGGAATGGGTATACATTGAACGAAAATTTGTGGATGACTGCGTTCGCGCGGATATCCTCAGTTCTCCACAGTTGACGTTTTCGTATGTTAAGGTGGTCATCTATTTTTTGAGCCCCTTTTCCATAGATAAACCAGAAAGGAACTAGATGTTTGGTGGTTCCAGATGAGAGCTTAACCTCGAATAATCCTTCGATGAGGTCATATGATGGGAAGCATGACTAGATAAGGTTACTTCTAAACAAGGGAAAAACGTAGATTAAATATGCAGTTCAAGGCTTTATTGTACGGAACTTCATTTCTCATTCGAAATTCTAAACTCAATAAAACGCTTCAAATTTGTGTGACACAAAAACTATGAGCTTAATTAAGCCCACTGATCCGAGTCGCATCTTAAATTTATAAGAATTATTCAGTATTTAATTCAATCGACTACAAAGCCTTCTTCGATGAATATGGATTCGACATTTCTATGAAATTTAATGCCCAAACATTTCAAAGACACGCAACCGTCATCTGTCAACAACAAAAAACGATGGATAAAGCCAGAAGGTTTATAAAAATGCATTCAATGGCGATAGTAATACTTCCAGCAAAGAAAACACAATCAAGAATGCAAATTCAATTTTCAAACCAATTAGGCAAATATTTTACATATAACGGTTTTATCAGAACCATTTGATTTCGATATGGACCACATAAGCATCCACTTTGACGACTAAAATGCCTGGGAGCAGTGCCGACTGAAGCATGTTTGCACATACCCTCTGTTGTTCACAGCACAAATACCTACCTCTACAGTGTACACAAAAAGGATGGATGGATGCACATGCGAAAATTGTACTGCACAATTCTCGCTTAAAAATGAACCACTACTCATATTAATTTTGTGGAACAACACTCAGCCGATCATGCTTCGATTCATTCAATAACCTTTATTAACTACATAATCATATTGCCTACCGAATATAACAAAAATAAAACCAATAAAACGAAATGACTCTGAACTTACCTTTGCACCAGGATTATCAATTTTGACGACAGCAACATCACCATCCACTTTTAGTGAGACCATCTCTGAAATTTCATGCTACACATCAAGATGGCCACAGAATCGAGTTCCAAAATCTCGTGGATGAAGCTAGTGGGTTAACCCGAATGAAAGCTCAATTCAATTCTTCGTCGCCACAAATTTTCACTAAACAGTGAGGTCGTTCCACATTCTGCAGCTATCCGAAATTAACATGTTGAACCGCACAAATACTGCCTCTTATTTTTGTAATGCTCAGACTTCGCAACACCCACATGTTTCCTTCACAGTCATGTGGAAAATCTATTGTATCGAAACTATAGCCTTCGGATACAATGCCCCTTGATAACACCCTTCAGATTCTACAGAGAAGTAATGCAGCCAAAATAGATGAGAATTAGTCACTTTGAATAAATGATCAGAAAAAAAAATTCAAACACACTAACAACAAAAAAAAGTAATAAAACATGTCGAAAGGAACTGCGACATTACAGAGCAATGTTTAGGTAGTACTTAAAGACGCTTTTATATAAACGCATAGAAGACCCGTTCTTTAGCGAGTTGGGAAATGTACAAGTCTACTTTCTCTCTCTCTCTTCCTCCCAAGGTTTAAGAAAAAGAGAAAACATTCCTCACGGTAAACTGCCTTACACAGAAGTCTTCTTCCTCTAACATGAGAAAACAGAAATTCTCCCGATTCTTAAACGTTAAAAAGCTTGAATGGGGATGTTCAACGAAACATAGTGATTCGTTAAATTCAACGAATAAAACTGAAATGAAATAAAACCCTGTCAGATATCTTCGGAAACCATCCATTCCTATCCGGCGAACCTCTATCTAAACATTTCGGGGTAAACGTACCTTTTTCTCCGGCCATCAACTCGATAAACGTCACATATAACGCACACATTCTCCTCACAGGTGAACCTATTCTTCAAAACCTTAAAGAACTTGTAACCGAAACGAATTTATTCGAAGTAATGGGATGTAACCTAGAAAGACGACTTACAAAAATGAGGTCTGAAAATGAGAACCCTAACGGATTTGAACTTGAATAATTCTAACTTGCAAGCCAGCAATTTTCATCAAAACTGCGTAGTTCTGATAAGAATCGTTAGATCATTTCTTGAAATGCACTATTTTACATCTTACTATGGCTCGCATAAAAGCTGTTAAACTCATATTCTTCAGCGTTGCAGCCTGTTTACCTGTGCGTCATTAAAGCGCACCGCATTACCCCCTTGCCCTCTCTCCGACTGAAGTCCTAATTCAACTCATTAGTTAAAAAACCTGTCTCTGCCATATCGAATGAAAAAAGTCGATACCACTTGTGGAAGATGCTGCCGCTGAACTTGCATATCGTTGGAAGTGATGTGCCACAGACACTGAAAACAAGATGCTTAAGTACTGGTAAGAAAAAGCGAGAGTTACTTTGAACACTAACAACGAGGAAAATGAATTATTTTTGATGGATTTGTTTGAATGAATGAAAGAATAATTGCATGATAAAGTGAGCGATGAATCGCAACAAGCCTCACATATGTGAGTAAAGAAACGAATACACATGCCACGTGGGGAGAGAGTATCGACAAAGATGCAAACTGCACGAAACTTTTAGAATTTTAACTGAAAGTTCGCTATAGAATAGAAAGAGTGGAATTTAGCTGAAAGAATTTCAACTAAAAAAGCAAATATTAAAACCTGAAAAGTATCATTAAGAAAAAGCAAGAGATATTTTTAATGGCACGGAAAATTTTACACCCCTTTACATGATATTTTTCTGAAATGAGTATATAAGTGTCTTACCGAGATTCCAGCTCTTCCTCGGTAACGAAGTTAATCTGGAGAGCATACCGATCAGCCTGAGCCTGAAACTTTTGCATGCATTAGTCTATAACAAACAAAATCAACTCGACTGAAGCCGATAATGCAGTGACGACGACTATAAGTCATAACGACCCAGATATGCCATTATCAAATGCAGCAATATCATTGTTGTTTAGAGTTCACCTCCCTCACAAGACGTTTGAAGCAACGTCAACGGAAGAATTTGCCATCGAAAGATGCATCGGATATCATGCACCATGCAACAACAACTCTCGAAATGAGACATTCTGTATACGTTTTATATGAGCGAGGAAACCGCAACAGCGCTCTATAAAAGGATCGAAGCCTTTATGAGCATCATCCAGTTGGTTGCTCATCTTTTACGCCAAATCATTCGCCGAATATGCAAATATGGATATGCTAGAAGAAAAGGAAAGATGGGAAGTTTATTGCAGAAGCGGGCAGAAACACATTAAAAAATTTAAGTGCAACACTAACATCACACCTAACCGAAAACAGATGCGTAACAGCAACTGAAAACATGAGTAATGATAGCAAAGAAAAGGAATATGATAACAGCTAATATGGAAGTAATTGCAATATAAGGTGAGAGAGGGAGATATCACGAGGATGGCAAAGAAGCCAATATAAAGAACTCGTTCAAATGTAGTTATCAGCGACAAGAAGATATTCGGTGTTTTATTTAGTCGACGTTTGAAACTCGAAGCATTGGTAATGACCTCAGCTTTACAAGGTACAGATTGATAACCAGGTTGGTAAATATGTGCTGCGAGATGATGCAATAGCGCTTTTCATGGAATTTTCTTTTTAGCATGACCCCATATTTTGGGGATGCATGGAAAGTACATTGAATGAGTGAAGCCGCAGAAAACCTTAACAAAACCTAAAAGTTGGTTCAACTGTGCAAAATTAAGAAGTCTCAAGAGAAAGCAAACGGATGCATTCTATACGGCATGATAGATATGCAACTCATATTTTTTGCATGTAATTTTACTAAATTCCCTCGGTAGCATATTCTAAAATAGGTGCACAAAATTTTGAAGAGCGAAATATCGTGGGATTGAGAACTGCGAAGAAAGGGCTGACATTAATGTTTATCACACTTTATCACATTCACATGAATATGGAATGACATCTCCGACACCGATGTCCCTCATACAATCACTTGAGGGAATAAACGTTCTATTCATGCTCTATACTATTCGAAAGGATCGGAAAGAAAGGCCTATGTTATATTAAAGGAATCATAAAATATTTACAACTTTGGTGTGAAATTTGGCGCCCTGCAAAGAACTGGGGATTAACGGATGCACAGTGGGATGGCGGAGTCCGGATATGTGATGTGAGGATGTGAGAGGAGAAACTGTTGGCCCTTCCACGGAGCACATGAATCTGTAGACATATGAATACAGCGGTGCAGCCCATAGACTACGGAAACATCCTTGCAGTACAAGTTTTTATGTGACATAAACAGTAACTTCACACTTTAACATATTGATGAGAGTACCTCGTATTTTTTAAACGCCAACTTCTTACTACGTGATGCGAGCGAGTGCGCATTGAGTATTTCAACATTCAGCAACCAATCACATTGACTATTTCAAGCTCAATGATTATCATGCGCATTCATTTTCAGATTTTCAAATTTCCCATCTTAGTGAAGCAGAGCTGAGAGACGTAGAAATGGATTGAATATTTACCTCAAGTCTCTACTAAAAATCGTTATTTCTGAAGGGCTTCCAGTTGCTTCTTTATTAATAAACAAGTAGGTAATTAAGTAAGTGCTATCTGTATTTAAGAATGAATGAAAAAGGCATAAAATATTTTAAATGAGTGAACAAAAAATGTGACTAAAAACGGATTTGACGACTGCAGTCAGTAGGATGAGACCAACAGTGATACGGGAATGAAAACAGTTCAGTCAATGTACTTACCCAGTAAAGTAATACGTGCAAAAATGGCAAATTTTATGAACCAATTACAGTATGTGTGAGCACTTGCTAGCGCCCACTCAGCACTATTATAAGAGCTGGTATTGGAGCCATTTGATGGATAACTTAAACCTATTATAGTAATTAAAACCGTAGCAAAAGAAACGTTGAAAAGAAATTGAGAGCTTCACCAAATGCGACGATCACTAAAAGTTTCTTCCTTAAAAACGTATCGAACAAATGCTTAAATGCTAAAAATGAAACAATAAATGATTCAGACTCTGATAATAAATTCAAATACGACAACAACAAGTGCAGAAAATCATTCAAAAAAACAAACAAACAAACAAACAAAAATAAATCCACATATGCAAAAATTGAGAGATAATTTGTTGGTTTTGGTAATTTATCTCTAAGGTAATTTTGCCACCGATTTATTTATAAGTTGGTTTTGCTTTAGTGGGCATACCAGTCATCTGGCACATATAAAAGCCGCCTCAGCACTACTGACCCCTTAACCAAAGTTTCACACGACGTAACACCACCTCCCAACTCAGTAAACAGTAAAAATGCATGCGTCGACACTGTGTTTTCCAGTAAAAGGGCGCTGCCTTTGTACTTTGTAGGCCGAACAAAATCCGAGGCACATTTTGCCACATGCGCACGTGTTTAACAAAGGCAGAGAGTATGCGCGATATTAGCAAGCGACATTCCCTATTCGTTCAATAATAAAAGCCTTAAAGTAGTAATTCCACTAATATTTGCGACAGTTTCGAAGTTGATGGCAGTTGTATTTTAAACGACACTGAAAGTTTTATTGTTATCAGTTATAAACAGAAAATTTTCTATAACATCAAATTGTTTTGGGTGGCATCGCGGATGTATTTCGACGTTTCCTTTTTATAAAATCTTGAAAACGCAGTACGAGATTCATATTAACCTGTTAAGACTATGAAGGAATCTGCGCTGTTCATCAAAGAATCTAGCCAGGATTTTTTTACCGTCGTTTAGAATCACTGAGCTTATTGTAAAGAAATGATTGCTATACGCATTGCACTTATCGGACCACGGTTAATGCTTGATATCGTTTCCAAAGTGTCATTCTGAGCATGTTAGTTGTGATATGTTCAGGTTGCATTCCGGATCCCTTCTGCAATGTGCAAGAAGGAATGAATGAACAAAGAGAGAGAGTTCCACACTGTGATAATTTGCAATAAAGGTGGGCAGTTCCTATGATATTGGAAAATATCTTGACGCAATTAGTATGGTTCATCACGTCCTGTTCGTTTGGTAACCTTACAAGACGCTAATACGGCTGCAAACCCCTTCATGACATGTTTCGGCTAAACATTTTCTGAAAAAACAGAACTATTGACTCGTAGAGCAATTTGACCCATGGTATTGCCCGATCCAGAAATGATTGCCATTTTCAGAAGAAACCTGCTGGATGTTTTCGCAGATGTGCTAGACTTTAGGCATATGATTGTTGTATTCAAAGGGAAATGGCAGTATCCAACGATGAATTGAAAAGCAATGTTAACTCACTACTGTTTGCAAATTAACCTCCTTTATTTTTATAGTCGTTTGAAGAATCTTTGCACTGTACCATGTTGGGTGTTAATTGCGATACTGAAATGTGGTATGACGATTCTTCATAGCATTATGTGCAAAATGGGAGGCAGCCTTATTTCCCTTTCCCAGTGTAAGGAGTCCTGCGGCTTGTGGTAATGTTATTAGATATTGCACTGCTTCGTTGTACCAAGTTAAATGTCCAATCTCCATGAATAAATGCAAAACGCATCTGAATCCCACATGGCTGTAGATAGAGTCGTGAAGTTTCTGGTCGAAGATCGACCCGTTCGAAAGGATGCATGCTGGCTGCAGCACAATTACACCAATTCATAACCGCACCTCGACAGCAATACTAACCATTAGTTGTGATGTCATAGATGCAACTTGTCTTAAAGCCATTCTTTTTTGAGTGAGCTGAACAATTCTATGGGACGGTTTGAAAAAAACCTGACCACAGAACTCTGAGATTACCCAATGTTT
This sequence comes from Baylisascaris schroederi, assembly GCA_006503575.1. Taxonomy (NCBI): domain Eukaryota; kingdom Metazoa; phylum Nematoda; class Chromadorea; order Rhabditida; family Ascarididae; genus Baylisascaris; species Baylisascaris schroederi. Next base: position 38,640 of record QEWY01002469.1, read on the forward strand.
GACGAACGTTCTTCCCGAGTCATAATAGAGTAATGCGGCAGCGCTTTTAGAATCTAAGAAGAGCATCAAAGAAGACAATGTTGAAATGCAATAACACTCATATAGAAATGTTTCTCACTTTAGTCCAGCTTGTGATCAGCTTCCATAGAACTTTCAGTGTTCTCTGAAATGTGCCTAGGTGTCTAGCCTCAGTTTTTGATTCTCATTACTCTATGATCTAATGCAGTAACAGATACAGCTTTTCTTGCTGAAGGAATAACGCAGCATCACTCGCTGATAATACGCGCTCTGTCTCTTCTGTCTCTTTCTAACGCGCGCATACGTGGCAAAGTTCACCTAGATGAACGTGTGCAAACGAGTTGCTCGGACATGTGAACGATCATAGTACAATTGCAGCTCACAAGAAACGGTCAAAGTACACACGCGACGGGAGCTGCTCGTGGAGTGTGACGTGTTCATCGACGCAAAAACCCATTCCATTGCGTTGATTATCGCTGTTTGGTCAGATCGCAGTAGATGACAAGAGATTTCCCATCGATGTTCGTCAATTTTATATGGCCATGTTGCAAGTAGGTCATCAACATTTGGAGAGGGCAGTTGGTATGATACCTATATCAAAGATGAGTCCATCAATGCCTACTTTATTTCCTCAATTTTGGAAAGTGAGATGCCGACAATACTCTCGAGGAAGGTGATTTCATTACTAGTCGAAGGAACCATCAAAGAATTTCTCGAAAACGGTATTGTTTGAGGCAGAAAGAACATGAAACGAGCCTCACAAAATTCAATAGCGAGTGACAATTTTCTTCAGGAGAGGAGGGGGGGGGGNGCAAAGGTGATAATTCGTTTTTTTTTCACAAAGTATTGTTTTGGGTATTTTCGCTCCAAAACATCACATTTATGAAATTGTGTGTTTTATGGGTCATTGTGGCAAAATTCTGATCATCTTCCAACTTAATCTTTCTTCTTCTCATCCTAGACTCTGAAAGGGAATATTAGCACAAATAGAGGTGGATGTGACAACTGCACAAATAATGAAGGCACGTTTTCGCATTCGTACTCCACGTTATATAGCCATATTTCCGCCACTGGACATTTGCGCCGTTGTAGAGCAGTTTAATGTATAGCTCCATTGTGCAATGTGATGGGATGCGGGTATTAATTCAGCAACCCATAAGAACTGCGTTAAGGTATTTATACACATCGAATGAATCAATGATTGAGAAGAAATCAGGAACTTGAAAAGTATTATGGTCATCAGCAAACTTCACTATATCATTTATAACAACAATCAGTTTCAATTACATATATATCACCCGCCTTGACATTCACTACTAAGATATCACCAGTATATATAAGCACCTTCGTTATCGATTGGCTTATTCCGAGAGGATTTTCATATAGAGAAGCTGTCTATTCCCTGTATATTATTTGTTATTTATGTTTTAAACTTGCAAAATGGATTATTACATCGACTTAACGTGCTGAAAATTTTTCTCAAAAAGAGGTTTGTTGTTATGCTCGTCTAGAGTACTTACTAATGAAACTCAATGTGATCTTCATAAGGTTCACTTAATTTGCAGTGTTTATATGGCAAATAACTTCTATTAGTGACTACGCAAAGAGCCATTTTGAAGGTGAAACTTCCTCTGCAGAACCTATAAGGAGGGATGAAAGAGATTCTACGAGATGCGAATGAGACATGACTAATATCATGCTGGCCTAGCATAGTTTAGGATGGATCCCCTCGCAATAACGCACCAAAGAATTCCCGCAATGTCCCAACTCCGAAATTCAAAGCTGTCGAAAGGATCACTTCCCCTCCCTTCTCAAGGTTGCAAATGACCCAATACACTTTTGCATTCACTGCTATAGGTTTTCATTTCGTCTGCCTGCATTAGCGAGTATTAAGCTGCAATGTTTGTCAATGAATGCTGGTTCTTGCAACGAAAAGATCGCTGCACTCCAATCCTATGTGAACGATGTGCGAATATGCTGCTTTACTGGAGGGACTTGGCCGTTTAAAACACTGCATGTAGGATGATGCATGCAAGACGTTGGGGCTGGCCAAGAGTGGAAAGTGGTTTTTTTGGAACCGATTAGATCTATAGTAGTCGACAAGATTGCGGCATTGTGGGTTGGTGCAGAACAGGTGGAAGGGTCGAGGTTTGAGGGCAGGGCCTAACTTGTAAGCACGTAATCGCTACAAAGAAAGCATTATTCAAGTGAAAGCAGAATGATCGTTCCGCTTTGCCTTTCTGTTGATGTTTGAAGTATAAGCTGGCAGGGAATCGGCATGTTGCATTGGTTGTCTTGATTGTTCTCGATGCTATCAGTGATTTTATCTGTATCTGAGTCTACTATCATTTGAGGGATCCACAACGTTTCGTACTTAAAGCGATAACGAGAAGGAAGGAAACGGGACTTAAAAGAAAAAACGTTGATTCAACTTTTTGATAAACTTGTGAAATATTTGATTAAAAGAATAAATATACTCTCAAAAAACTCCCCCAGAGATGAAATTTTAAAGTCTTTGGAAGTTCGTCTTTGGCCTCTCATCCCGCCCTTTGTGTTCAATATTATTTCTTGAGGATGTAACATGATTTCAGTTGTGGTGTTGGTCGAATAATGCAAGCGAACTTTATCGATAACTTCAATTTGCTTTACTTGCTTGATGTGACGTTGTCAAAGTCATTGAAGGTTGTGGGTGCGATGAGGATAGAGAAGTGTTACTTTTGTTCATCGAACATATATCCTGGACATGGAATTACTTTCGTCCGTAACGATTGTAACGTTAGTTTTTCATACTTTCTTTCCGTTTGTTTAGTGTCAATGAATTCATTAACCTCTCTAAAGTGTAGAATTAAATCGAACAAGATGTTCTGTGTTTAAAGATAAGGAAATCAGAAGTTTTGAGGCGAGGCTTGTAGTTAGTAAATTTATTTAGGCACGTAAACCATTTCCGAGACGCCACCGTTGTTGAACACTTCCTGTACATGTGCTCTACAATATCGCCTTGAGTACTTACAAGCCGACCAATTTGGTATGTTGTATTCAAGATTGAGTCGAAGCAAAAAGAGCCCTGCTCAAGTGTTCGATACATGGATAGCCTCATATGACAAGGATACAGATGAGTTCATTATGTACTGGTAACATGAAGCAATATTCCGAAGATATTGCTTCTAGAGGAAAAAAGAGTTGGTGTGGAGGATAGAAGTGGAACACGGTATAGAAGACACATAAGTTTGATTTGAACCAATGTGCAATTGCAGTTGATAGCAATAGGCAATTATACGATTCCTTGAGAGTTATCTAGCGCTTAGTACGAATTTCTTTTTTGGAATCTTGTAAATTCAGGGCTTCATATAATCTGTCATCCCAGCGTATTTATTGGCCTAGCAAAGGTAAATATGAGCGTAGGAAGCCAAAGCAAATCGGAAAGAAATTGCTTGCAATGTTAGGGAAGCGTCGTTTTTTGCAAGGTACCTAGATGTAAAATAAAGAAGATATATTACAAATGTAATAGGGATGAGCGGAAAACCTTAATGATGCCCATTACTCTTGAGTAATATGCAGTACTTAACGTTTGAAGGCGACAAGCAAAAAAGGTGGGAAAGCGCATCAGCATTACTGGCACGGCATGCGCTTTTTGTCATCCAGTCAGTCACTCCAAATTTCTCCATAAATTCAGAAAGTGAATATGGGTACGAGGTTTCATAATGATAGAAGCACAATAAAACTGCATGTTTGTGAGTGCAGCTGTAAACCCTTCAGTAAGTCTCTCTGAGCTCTCAAAGAAATCAACGGTCATTTGAGCGCTTATGGGCTAAGTGGGACACGGTGCATGTGATTTGTATAGAAGGTCCGCTCGAGACACGGATAAGGTGTAGTGGTGTCTCTGGGGACCTAGGCCAAGCACCATCATCTCGTACCTATTTCCATGAGAAATCAGGCGTCTTTGTGAGCCATATGGTTTTTTTTTTTTGGCTCCGACAGAGCCCTCCCTCCGATTCTTTCTTTTTCGAAATCTCTCTGCGATTTTCGGAGAACTTTGAGGATGCCCATCTGAAAGTCGAAGACCCTTTTCTCCTATTCTTTTTTTTTTAAATTATAACGTCCTGGACTCTTTTGCATTTTGCTTCCAAAAGTCCTCGCTACCTGCACATTGCCAGAATACAAAGTGTCTTTCTTCCTTGTCTCTATTCGGCACAATTCCTCCACATTTTCGTTAGGTTCCATTAGGTCAGTACATCGGGAGGTTTTTCTTCTTCCTCATCTCCGATTCTCTGAGGAGACAACATCCTCTAATATTATTCCCGCCCACCTGCTTCCGTCTGGTTTTCTTTATCATACGTTTAAACATCCACCAATTTTCAGTGCCTGTATTTCACCTAACTATATCGTTTCTGCGCCCATTTTGATTAAAATTGGCTGGTTCTTCAAAAGTGCTACCCGAACAATCCGTAGGAAACTTCCAAGGATTTATTCAAATTCGAAATTGATCATTGTGACATCAAATGAAAGTGCAATGTTTCAACCGTTAGCGTTTTCCCTATCTAAGGGGCAAACTATTTTGGGCGTTATAGAAATTAGCATAGATTCAAAGTTGGATGGATTCCGTTGTTGTTTTGATTTCATATTCAAGCTGCCGTATTCGGTACTGTGTTAATCGGAATCGGCGAAGCTTCCCGCTGTGCTGTCTCTTTCAGATGGAGGGATCTAACTCTGAATGTGTTTTTGGATCAAATTTATATGGGATAATTCTGGTCCAGATCATAGTGATAACCAGACGTACCGCGATGGGGGAAGTCCGCAGTTCGCGCTTTTGAAATTCTTTTGCCTTTCCCTCCGCTTCACCCAGCCAGGTCTCGACCCTCGAGATATTCTGCAAGAGCTCCCTATATTTTGTTATTACACAACACTTGCCACGAGACGTAGGCCTGTGAAACAAACCGGCATATTGCTTCCGTTCTTTTGATCGAACACCATTCTCAGAAGCTTACTGGAAAATTGTGGTTGAAAGATCTGTTAACATATAAGTGAAGTGAAAGAAGACGTGGAATGCGAATCACGGCGAGATCACATGGACCACTAGCATTATTTGGTTGGCAGTGCTATAGGGCTTGGTCCACTTTTACTCAGTGATGTAATTTTTTTTTGCTCTTCTAAGTCAGCATAAAAAGCAAATATTTTGCCCTCTTCGAGCACCGCTTGCAGAGTTTCTGCTTCCGATTTATCCAAATCAGCAGGCATGTTTCAAAAATTGTCCTCATTTTTTATTTCTGCTGTATGAGGCCTGTATCAGGTTTGTCTCTACTAAGTGAGGCTTGTCCTAATTGTCCTCAGCTATTATCAGTGTGCCCTGCAAATAAGAATATAGGTAGTAATTGCCTCAGGCAGTTATTGGATGCAGGATTAAGGAAGTGTATCAGTGGATGCTTGTGGGAACTTAGGTGGACGAACGCGCAACAGTAGCTGTGAATTAGAATTTGTGATGCTTATTCTGTAATTAACAATAGTGATATTAAACTATCCATGTCATTGACACTTGTTTTTGAGACAAACCTTCTGATATGAATGAATCAGAAGCGTAGTGACTGTATGATCGGGGTTCGAATGCAGGTAACCCACTAAGACCGAAGTGTGGAGCAATTGCAAGAAGCTTACGCAGTGATTGGACCATTAACACTCTGTCATGTCGTAGTGCGTACTTTTTCGAGAGCTTAAAAATTTGAACTTCGAGAGGAAGATTTCGTGGAGGGGAGGAGGGAGGTTTTACTGAAAACTTAAAATACGGTAAACCTGGTTGGCTTGCTTCTGTTTCGGCTGCTGCCCTCAGGATATGTTGGCCATCGCAATCCCTGGTTTTCATCTCATGCGAATTGCACGAAACTAAGCCAAATTAGTCTAAAATACAAATCGATTTTAGCCTAAAATTGAATTTTCTATCTTCATGAAAGAGAAATTGCTTCGACATTTTATATCTCGTTGGCTTCAAAAAACGGTCATTTTGCCGCATGGCAAACACATATGCATGCATTACAATCATTCTTTGGTTTGTTATTTACATATGAGTGTATCTTCAAATTTAAAAATGTTTCGAAAATTGGTCGAGGTTATGACTCTGTATGTCTCGGGTCAAAGGTAAATCATGCGTGGCCTTGCCGTTATCACGGTTACTTTCATACTTTTTGTCTTTAAGGTGTTCCGATTTTGTCGCTCGAAGTGTCATAAGATGTTCAAGAAGAAGAAGAATCCCAGAAAGACGAAGTGGACAAAGGCATCGCGAATGGCACGGGGAAAGGAATTAAGAGGGGACAGCACTGCCGCAGTGGAAGTGCGTAGAAACGAGCCACTGAAATATGACAGGCAACTTTGGCAGAAAGCAGGTGAGTAACCTAAGTCCATTTAAACGATTTGGTCACGTTTTTTAACCTTATGGGAGTGCTCTTGATAGGAACTTTGCCTCGTATAAAGACAAGGATGGGAAGCACATCTTTAAAGTGCTTGTCTTTTTTCGTAGGCCCTGTATGCAAAAGAAGAGATCAGGAGACTCCACTTACCTTCCATTAGATGTAAGAATTCGTGGATGAGTTGTGCACTTCGATTCGTTTCGATATCTAACTGTGTAAAGTGTGTCATTTCTAAATTTTTTGAAGTTGAGGAATGGCAGAAGTGTACTTTTTTTGGTTCCATTTGGCGACTATGGTCACTTAAAGGCGAGAATTTCAGATCCGTGCTTGCTATCCTCATCCAACTGTTAAACTGCTAACGGTTTTTTAGATGAGGGTCTTACTGCTGTTTTTCCTTCATTTTTTTTATAAATCCTTTATCTACTTTAGTTTCTTGCGTACTTAATGGAATTGTCTTTGTAGCCTTTCCAAATGCTCCCCCGTTTTTCCTTTCGGAGCTTTGTTACCTTATTTATCGTAGCAGGTTAGTTGTGACATTACGAACACCATTAGATTATGACGATATTTTCTTGCGTTTTTGTGGTTTTATTTTTTACGCAACGAATTGTACGCCGTTATTTGGCACTCTTCCTAATTTGATTACACTGATGTTTGAAGACGTCAAAAATTTCCGAGTTATTTTTTTTTATACTGCGGTTTAAAATAGAAACGGATTTTTTTCTTAGTTCGGCATTCATACAAACGTTATTTAATTATTTTAAGAGGCTGTTTATTATGCATTTCTACACATTCACACTTGCAAAGTGGTCTGTGCGTATATGTATGTGCGCCTCTCTATCTGCGTGATAGTTTGAATCTGGGCCCGTTGAAGCTAGAGCCGTGAAAATAGGTGTATATATTCTACACCATAGGTTAACATTTTCTACTAATTTGGTCTATGAGCTTCTAGAAGAGTTGTGGTCACTTAAGGATGCTTAAAATTTGAATGCATTTGGCGATCACTTTGATCGCAAAGTACGGATAGCAGCAAATTTTTTTAATGGATCTGTGTGCGCGGTCAGTTGAGTTAAAATATAGACACATTACTGCACATTTTTTTATCATTTTGCAGGCAGAAGTGGGTTCGTGTATTATTGTCGCAACGACACTTTTCGTATTTGTGATGTCATCCGACTATTGTTTTTATGCTCATTCGATATGCTTTGTCGTATATAGTTAGATTTCGTTGTTAGACTACATACTGAAGGAAAAAAAAAGTTAAATACTTTTGTGGGAGGATAACCTACAATAATCTGACTTGCGCCTCCAACTCTTAGAGGTTTTGTCCTTATTTTTTGGATGTTTAAGTAGCCATTTGCTTTGTTCGGTATGGATGTGAAAATGTGTTATCCGCTGTTTTATGCAGGTGGCTTTTTCCATCGATGAGGCACATGTTGCTATATATTGCGTAATAGTTGTCGGAAGATTATGCAGAAAGATTTCTTTGCTGAGGACGTTGCTTGTGACGGATGTCCCGAACTAACCGAATAATTTCGGTGATTAAACAACGAGAGCACATAGGTGGAATGTGGAGTGTTCATGCCTTTATGGGATTAATTTGCGGCAATCTTCCACGACATATATTTCAGTAGAGGTCAGTCGTCGCTCGATGCATCCGAAACACAGTGTAATAAAAGTGCAAAAAATAGGTGAGGGTGATTAGAGGATCAAAATACTGTTTCTAGGTAATCGTCAAGCTGATTAATAACCAATAAGCTCGAAGTTTGCTAGAGTTTTTAAGCGTTAACTCTTTCAGTCGGAGCGTTAAAGGAGATCGCAGCAATACGGGAGAAGCGGTATGGTGAGTTGATAAAGAAGAGCCTGAAACCCGGTAAGGCTGTGAAGCGAGCTGGTGAATTGTCGAAAGCACGCAAGAAGGCGCATCTCATCCGTGCTCCTGCAGCCACCAAACAGACTGCAAAGATTCCGATCAAGGAGGAGGAGCAGCAAGAGGAAATGGAAACTAACTGAACTTGTTTCTATGGATGTCTTTTAATAAAACGAAGTTTATTTTCTGTTGTTCTACGCTTGTGCGATGGTAATATGTGATTTTGTGCGGGAATCTCCTATAGAACAGGCGCGGTGTGAAACTTGAAAAAAATGCAAACGGAAGTCTTGTGGTACGGGTAGTAATAGCCATAGTGATTGTGAATGGCTGGGTTCTAGAGGATCGCGTTTCTCAAATCAAATTTAACGGGATTATGCTTCAGTGGCATAGCGTATCTGAATGTCAGTACTCCATATTCCGCTTAGCTTTTCGATCATGGCACAGCCAGTTTACCATTTTTAATATAATTCAAGTATAGCAATTCGTAGTTGTCTTCCTTGGTGATACAATGACCTGAACACAAAGTGCATTTCACATCTGAAAATCAATGAAATAGGTTAGTGAAAGCGGTGACTCGGTCAAACGAAAGAGGGTCCATAATATCGGAGGCCATTTTTCCGCATGACTGAGAAATTCTGAAGAAATCTTATGAATTTCAGAGAAATGTTTGTTCTTCGTGTCGAAAAAAAGGACAATGTATTCATTCTCCCTCGAGATATAGAATTCGTTTTTTATCTTAAAATCATTTGAGTGGATGTGAAGCTGTTCCACATGTTATGCCACCATATAAGATTGATGGCCCTTTCACCGGCTGATTCATAAGTGCCGAATACGCTAGTTGCAGGCATTGTTCTGTGTTTAAAGATGTAATTGATGTGGTGATTGCACAAAGTTGTGTTGGTATCAGTATTGCACGAGCACTTCACACACTCTCATTGGAAGGTCATCAATTGTGATGAAAGGTTGTTCCAACAGTCGATCTTTGCAAAGGTCATCAACACGCATCAGATGATGTGTTGTTGTTGCAAAAGTTCATGCTTCTCTAATCGCCCTTCCCACTTCACTGCAATGCGAAGATTTCAGCTGTATTCTTTAAATCCTTCCCAGTTTTGCAGTTACTACTTCCTGGAGTGAATTTCTCACGTTGGAAGTATCGACTATCAAGCTGTCAAAAACCGTCGTGCGTCACATATCCTTTATAGGCGGATATCGAAGGCTGCCGAACTTAGCCAGAACATCTCTGCCCTTTGTGAAAACGACCGAAGGAACAGTAAGGGAGACTGCTTATATGATTTCGACTTAACACAAGAAGGACGATGCAGAGCTCGGCAAGAATGGACACCCTGACAAGTTATGAACTTGTGTGGTCGATCCACACCCTCGTAATGTGCTAGTCTTCCAGAACTTGCGACCAACTGAAAGGTCGGGGCATCTAGAATCTAGCTTCTCAGTGGTTATTCGCCGATGGTAGCGGAGATATGGTTTTTGTATGTCTTGCGTTTAATAGAAAAGGCTCGATGGAAAATTCCTTTGAATTCGTCATACTTCACAGGCCTTACCTTATCTGAGTACTGTTGGCTCCATCCAGTGGCTTTTCACATTATCCTCTTTGTAATCCCCAACAAACAATCGAAGAACTCATATTTTATTCAGCTCGACCGCTCAACCTTCAGCAAAGACTCGCTTTTATCGCGTGTTTACGAGCGGTGTGAGTCGGCACCCGATCGGTTGCACATTGCAGAGTTTGAGTGTCGACAACTATGACAAGTCGACGGATCAATTTGAAAGTTGGCAAAGGGAAACAGTATGAACTTTGTACAACAACCAAACACCCAACGGCTTTCGGCATGAACGTCATATTCATTTCTCTTCATTTGGCAGAAGAAATATTTCGTGTAATTCGGCCAGTTGAGCTAACTTGCCCAGCCTATTTTCGAGTCAGCGGTTGATTCAAACAGGTCGGTCGATGGTCAAAATCGAATCGGTCAACCTCGTGCAGCTGGCCAGAGTCATAATGTGCCGAGGTCACGGATATGTTGGTCAAGAAACACTGTCAATTTACAGACTATACGAAGCATCTCAAGTGAGAGGGATATCAGTCAACAAAAATAAGCAGCATGAACTAAACTGCAAAAAAGTTGCACATCTCTCAGCATGGGCACACTTGGCGTTCCATTCAAATACAGTGGAATCGCTGCATTCATTAGAAAGTTAGATGGACGACTCGAGTTCGCATTCGATATTAAAGTGCTTATTGTAGCGTGTACCTATTTTGGGTTTAGGTGTGCGATGTGTGCAAAAAACGAAGAGGTGAAAGAAGTGTCGCTGAGAGGATGGGCAGAGAAGAGAATGTGGCCTCGATTAAGGTGGCTGTCGCAGTGCGTACAGAACACACGGCTCTGTGACCTCCCCCACCATTCTCTTTGCGCCTTTGACTGCCCCTCGGAGCAGCAGCACTGAGCCAGCAACGGCCAGCCGCAGCTGCACTATCCCGTTGTGGTTGTCCAACTGTCGCGTGGTACTTCATTGATCGGCTAGCTAGTGTGGTACTTCGTTGATCGGCCAGCTTCTCGTTTGCTTAGCTGCTAATTTGTCTCTTTCACTATAGAAATATTTTCGGCACCTCATATGGGCGCATGTCTTGGCAAGAAGCCCTCAACGGTGGTGACCACAAATGGGCTTGGTATCCTTCATATACCGGCTCCATCAAGCCCATCCGAATGTGCGTCAACACCTTCACCGCCATTAATAATCGAACCCATCCCGAAAGCTGCACCAATTTTTGTGGCGCTCTTCGATTACGAAGCGAGAACTGATGAAGATCTAAGCTTCAAGAAGGATGAATTGCTTTACATCCTCAACGATATGCAAGGAGACTGGTGGTATGCTAAGAGTAAGACAACCGGACTGGCTGGTTATATACCGTCGAATTATGTGGCACGCGAGAAGAGTATTGATGCACAGCCGTAAGTTCATTATTACAGTTACCTGAGAACGTTGTTGCTATACTCTTATAAGAGCGTAATTGTTTCAATGTGGATAGTCCCACGACCGTTCAACTTGAAACTTCAGCTTAATGCTGAATATGCTGGAGATGAATTTTTTCATAGAATGGCATTTTCGCCGTTCTCTCGGCATCTTTTCGAAATGTTCATAATTAAACTCAGTTCGGCATTTCATAACCATTGAAGATAAGCACGGAATATAAGCGGATCGAAATTCAACCCATATGAGCTTTCCATTTTATGTATACATAATAATTCCACATATATTTGTTTAAGTTGTACGTCCCTTTTCACAAGATTTGCATAGATTTACAAAGAAATATCTCGTCAATGATCAAACCAATCGGTTTAATCAACTGTTATGAGAACATACACTGAGAACTATAACGCAAAGGGCGCAATAGAGAAAGTGCTTCGATATAGCTGCAGCCTTATAATGCGCTATTTATACACTCATGCAATCCGCTATTATTTTGAATACAAACCTTTCTATAAAACAATAAGTTGTGCTCTTAATTCAACCCGATTAATGCATGCAGCTTGTCGCACTTCATTCGATGCTCTTTCACTTAGTGGTCAGGTTTTACTTGTTTACCTTTACCTTCATGTGATTAAAACTTGACTACAGCTTCTAAATATTACTACCTCATTTGTCCATCTTTGTTAAAGTTTTTTGTTTAGTTTCTTTATTTAGAAATCAACGCGAATTTCATCAAAAGATTTGATGTTTTAGTTAATAACTGCAGAAAACTTTTGAGATGTGATTAATGATATCGGTTTATTCAAAGTATAGGATGACAAGCTAACCTTCTATGAATGCTGTTCCTCCAATTTTTACATTTTTTATTCATTCTCATTAATCGTACTCTACACGATAATCCATTAAATTCTACATTCGCTCATCTGCAGTTCTTACTTCATAGAAAATTTTGAAATTGCTACGCAGTAGAGTCACTCCTTTTTTTAAATATTTACAAATACAGCAACACTCTCTCAACGAACTACGATCATTATTCAGTTTTTTATATCGAAGTGACAATTATTCATGCATCTCAGATATTGATGTTCATTACAACTCGTTTACAGTATGCTTTCAATAAGAACCCCCATTTGAAAGATTATAATCACTTTTATATATTATCTAAAAAACAAAACGACGGTTTGAGAATTCGAGAACAGTGGAAAAATATGCAACAAAAGAAAAACGGATCACTAAAAAACGAAATAAAAAAGACGCCATAGTTCAAAATAAGCCACGCAAAACTTTCCCACTTTTTGTTCACTATTTTTCAGTTGTTTATTTCTTTCGCATTTTCTCGATGTTACACAAACTTCTCAAAACTGTTCACTACACTCTCCGGTTGTCTTTCACCAGTTATCTATCTATTGCGGCGTTAATTCATCTTCGTTTTTTTTTCCTGTTCATCTATTGCCCATTTTGACTCTCTTTTTACTAATATACAATTCAGAATGCGACCATACTTATTGACTTAATGTTGCATTTATTCACGATGAATCCACTATTAATGAAAAATTAATAAAGAGTAGATTTACTTTAAATAAAACTATTTAGTCAACTTATTTATTACTATCGGAAATTTTTTATTGAAAATATTTTCAAAATATTCACTTAGTTCCACTTTTTTGAAATCTCTGAATTATGATATATGAAGAGCAATAAACGAATTGTTAGAAGAAGAGACAACCTTTAGTCGTTGATATTACCTATTTAGTCAGTTCGATGATGTTAGCAGATTGCAATAATTTGATGCAGTTTCAGATCGATATTCCAAATTTAAGAAATTAAGAAAGTAATAAACAACACATAGTGAAATTATAAAGTCGGTTAAGGATTTTCTTTATGAGGGATTTCGTTTTGGCAGTCACTATGTAGCACGTTCCGTATTCAGGATCCTTCCACAGCCGTTCCTTCAGCTTCCTTTGTCTTCGTAATACTCCCAATGAAAATTGCTTTCTTCCACAAATATCAGTTAGAAGAAGCAAAGCAACTATAACAATTAAACGATTTATTTACAAAAGTTCATTATGAAACAACGATCACCTGAAATGAGATAGTCGTTCTTGATGATTGTCGATCGATCGCCATATTCGACTCCAGTAATAGAGTAGTCAATTTGAGAGTGACCATCAAATGGCCAATCAATGCTTACGTTGACCGAGTGCCCAACACTCCGTGAGCGTTAGTTAATGTTTGCACTTGTGGATTGAGTATTGCGCAACAATCAATGGATGATGCCCTTGACTACTCATAAACTTAACTCCGCAAAACAGTCCTCTCAATAATCAAAATCGTTAAGCTTGAATACTCGATTTGAATCGATTTACATATAAGATCGAAATTTCAACGTTACCAATTCGACTCTCTTCTCACTGCTAACTTTTTTCTTTCATAATGAGTGAATTTTTGAAGGAAAATTTTATTCTTGCTTATTTTGTGTTACATCACGAAGTTACCTCATCTTATATGGTTTCTATCCAAACAGCAAGAGAAAAGAGAAGATAAGAGAAGCGAATCCATATCCCTTGATTAATATCTGCTAGAAAACTTTTCATGGTTTTCCCCACGGATCGTTAACCTAAAAATGTAATTTAATTTTCTCGTTATTATAGCTTTCGATCCTTTTCCTGTTACGCTCAAAAGACTGTTACTGTTTACTGCCAGCTTTTGATGTTTCAAAATGTGGAATACCTTCCTCGTTCTTAAAGAAGATTTCACACGTATACTCCAGGCTAATGCTTTGCGAATTTTGATCATGTTCTGAGATTAGGAGCCGAGGTTCCATTCATCAAATCTTTTTGCATTTTGGCATCTTGCGCCTTCATTCCGCTTTATTTGATCCTTAAAGACATTGTCACCAACTTTCTTGGGAAAAAATACCCATGTATTTTTCGACAGAACTTGAGATTTCTCCTTGTGATTTCTCAGAATGTCAACATCCTCGGTTTTCTTACTACTTCCGCCGCCCTGCTCTGCCTCCTCTTCCCACTTATTTCTTTTCGTTCAATAAAAGTTTCTGTATTTCGAAAAGTCGTCCCTTCGAACATATTACTCTTGACTACGTGTCCATGTCACGAGTGAATTAATAGTACATCACTGCTAGCTGTGCATCAAATCCTGTGTTGCTCGATGGTCATCGAATAACGTTGGACTGTTGCTCTAAGTTTTTGTGGTCCATTGCATTGCATTTCAATGCAGCAATCCATTTCACCGAACAAATTCAATCCAGCGAACGTTGCATTGCATTCCAAAAATCTTATGAGATCTTTCACTCGTTTTCGGCGATGAATGAATGTCCTTCAAAAGTAAAAATATGAGCACTGATGGGGATTCTTTGAGATGCAATAATTGAGAAAATGTTTGACGAGTTTAGCGATCAAATGCTTTCTTAAATTGTCAAATTGATCAGTCAGTTAGCGAATTTGGGACGTCCATTTCAAAAGATTCGCTCGTTTTTGTTCAATTCCTCTTTCGAAGATAAACCTCATTAGAGTTTTATTACCTCTAAAACTCTCTCTTCTTCTGTTGAATTATCCACATATTAAAGTCTAAGTGCAACAATAGATGTTATCGTCATTAAATATGAAAAAATTGAAAAACGGTGAAATAGTGCCATAGGTAAATCGTTCTATGTTTTCATTTGCATATTTCAGTTTTATAGAAAACAAGAGGGTTATTGATAGAAAGAGTTGAATTAGTGGACGACAAGTGGATCTCTGCTC
Organism: Baylisascaris schroederi; assembly: GCA_006503575.1. Taxonomy (NCBI): domain Eukaryota; kingdom Metazoa; phylum Nematoda; class Chromadorea; order Rhabditida; family Ascarididae; genus Baylisascaris; species Baylisascaris schroederi. Next base: position 53,666 of record QEWY01002469.1, read on the forward strand.
TCTGCTAATTTAGTGGTACCAATTTTGATGGTATTTTGCATAAAAAAATTAGGTGAGATTTTTTTGTAATGCTGGTCGTAGAATCGTAACTGGAGCGATTTTTTTGCGATTTGCCGTTCGTTCAGTTTTTACATCTAGTGTGATTTCATCTATTTAACATTTCCCATTAACAAACATGCTGAAGCCAAAATTAATATAAATGCATATTTATACTTATTTGAAATAAATTAACATAAACGCTCCCTTTATATTAACTTCCATAATGTGCAGGATAATAGTTTATTGTAAAATTAATAGTGGCGTATTTTCAGAGTGTTTTTGGCTGAGCGCTTATGCAAATAAGTATATATGTACGATATGTTTACACAAATATTCGCATCTTTAATCGATTTCACCTTTAAAAAGCATTCCTTTGCACTTGCGTAATGTGTTCTCTAAAATTTACATACACCAGAAGGTTTGAACAAGATCCTAAAAAATTAAACGGTAAATGTTTGGTGGAAGATTTTAACTAAGGACTTCTTCTATTCCTTCTTCCATCCATTTCTTTGTGGTCAGAAAAGGTTTATGAACTCAACAAAAACGACAAATTTTAGACGACAACTATACTCCTTTCTATCGAAACCGTTTAGGGAACATCTGACTGATGAATGCCACCTATGTCAAATTTTCATTCTCACCTTCCTCCTTTCTTCCCACTCCCTCCTACCCATCTGCTTCTTCCTCCTCCCCCTCCCACTTCACTATTCCAAAGCAGAAGTTCCACTTCATGTATGCTTTGTTGCTCTGTTAGATGAAAATTTTCCCTTTTTTGAAACACATCACTGTTCAATTAGAAACTTCATAAGAAAGTTGTAACACTTGGTCTCGGCGCTTCAAGAAGGATGAGCGTAAATTGCTGAGGGACGAAATGAGTTCAATTCAACAATAAATTGGTCACTAAATTGATTTTCCGTTATTGTAAATACCACTCGGGATTCGTTCTTTACCGTCGTAATTCTTCGGCGACTGGCGTAGCCTCACTTCAACTAGACGGACACCGCCATTCACCGATCCCATTCCGTCAACAATACATATAAACCAATAAAAACACAATTTAACTTTTGATTTCACTCCTGATTCAGGATTTTCGAAATTAGATTCCACTGTCGTAACTTAGTTGTTCTTCTATTCACTTCTATAATTCTTGTCGAAACTCATTTCTTAGCGAATAATTCACTCAAACACAAAGTTTCTAAACTCAATAAAAACAAACCGTTGATCGTGTTGATAAGCTGTATCGTAATACTCCTCCACATTTAAGTGTCGAATCTTGCTACAAGATATTGACAGTACCCGAGAGCACCTGGATTACTAGTGGCATTTGGATGAATAAAATCATTACAGTATAGCAATAATGAAAGACAACAGCATATTAGCATATTAGCATAACAGCAATAGCATATTATGTTCGATAACAAATGAACAAGCATGGTGATTGCGTATAACGAGGAAGGGGTCTGAATTTGGTTTCAGTGAAAATTAACTGAAACGATATTCAAATTGTCACATGAAACGAAAATGTTGCTAAAAAATACGTACATATTTGAGAGTATTAAACAGAAGAAAAAGAGAGTGAAAAGGTTTTTATTCGGCAATATTTCGTAATAACGAATAGGTAAATATGTAAATAAATAAATAAACGTAACGCGAAGATAAAAGAATTGTAAAAGTCTATTCAGCCAAGCTGGCACTATGTGAGCTTTTACCGTCAAGCCCATCACACCGGCCAGTTGCATAAATTACCGGCAAATAAGAAAGTAAGCGATAATGCATTCAGATTTCAATTGATTTGGCTACCCGTGCAAAACGTTGACGAAGATTTAATTCGTTGTTGTGGTGCACTCATTGCGAAATACAAGCCAGCCGCTGTATGCAAATAAAATATATGCAAATTTCGAGCCCATTGTAGTGTATACAACTGGCGATAACCCCTTCAGAAGGTAACGAATCAAATCGAAACATGAAATGTAAGATTACCGTGTGGTGTAAATCATTCTAAATCTCATTACTCAAGTTTCAATAGTTACAACCACTGAATAGACGAAAACGCACATATATAACAGATCGTCACCCTAGTGATCGAAATTGCTTTCGGTTGATAATCAGCTGAAGACATTCACTTGTAAACGAAAGTCGATTAAGAGCGAATACATTTCAAGAATATCAATCGATTACCGATGAATGTTTGGAAAAAATCGAATTTTATAAAAACTGAATTTCGGTCGCAACTGAAAAAAAGCCGACTGAGAGGTAAGTTTCGTTAGATAAGAATTGACCGAAATTTCGGCTTCGAATAGAAATTCGGTTGATCGGTTGTCATCAGTATATCGTTTCTATAAAAATCAGGCGCTTAAAGGTTGTATTACCATGAAGTATTTGCTGATTGTCTTGAATACGTTGAATTGTTACCTGCATGACTTTCCATTTGAGCTTTTTCTGTAAAAAGAGCGAGAACTCATTGCTTATATAAGCCCTTGAAATGACTTCAGAATTCTCCTCATTATTTGGCCTGCATTTTGTTGAATCCCTAATTCGAATCGAGTAGCTTCTCTTTGTAGGCTAAGGTTATTGTCGGTTTCTATAGCCTGTGGTGCAGATAAAAATACAGCATTTTACAGCGGTAATCGTACCGCTGGCGTGTTCCAATTTCCGATCCGTGCAGGAATCGAAAATTAAGGGCGACAAGAATTGATCAACGGTATTCCTATAGCCTTTGCCAGGTTTTGAACCGAACATCCCAGCATCTTTATGTACAAGTTCCTAGTCGATAGGGAGAAACACTAGGATCTCAGTAAATCGAAGAGCTATCAGGGTGAAATTCGTAAAGAAATACCGACTAGTTGTTAAGGAGAAGCAAACCTCGCAGAAGCTTTCTCATTTTTTGCAGCCCATGTTTCAATTTGTTAAAGAATTCCAACTTCTTCGTGAGCCACATGGGAAGTTTAGAATAATCTGATCAGGTTTTTCTGTCGTAACCAAAAAAGTCCGATCTGGTTTTGATTTCTGCATGCATCCGTCCATACCCATCAGATTCCATCTACGATTCTCGGCGCCACCTCATTTTGCAGTTAGCGTAGTTTAAAACTCGCCGTTAACCCCTAGGGAAGTTAATTCTAGCTGTTGTTTGCCTTTTTTGGTTGTCTGTCAATTCAGAGTTCATCGGTTTTACCTTCTGTTTTCATCAGTGATATTTCTGTCACATCGAGAGAAATTACATATGCAAACGATTTCCCTTAAATTGCATGAAATTCGCAACGATTTTCTTCCCAATCGATTACATTCCGTTCGGTTATATTTGCAAAGTACTGATGAGTTTATAGTTAGCCGAGCGAAGAATATGACAAGGAAACCAATATTCTCTTTGATATGTAAAAAAAAGTACTTTTAATCTTTTTCTGCTCGAAAAGTCGAATCGGGGGCATTTTAGACAGTCATTGAACAAAAGCGTGAGTGGGATCTCCGACGAATATCTTTCTCTGCCGATCTCATCGAACACTTCAATAGCTATTCTCAATGTACACCTCCTTATAAGCCACTTTTCGCGCATCATCTCATGCCACTAACAAATATGTAGATGGTATTTAATTAACACGAATCCACTATACTTAAGAATGATTATATTATGCGTTAGTTTTCGAGACTTATGTGTATTCTAGGCGATGGGAGAGAGGGATGGTGAGGCAGACAGCTCTTAAATTTTGGGAAAGCCCTGCATTTGACAGAAAACTGGCAAGAGATGACGTATATTTAAGCGAAATTGCTGAGATGGCGTGTGTCAGGGAAATTCATTTTTTACGCTGTTAAAATGTTTTTGCATATTGAATCTGCCGATAATCGACCCACTTTGTGCAAGTTCGGAGTGGGAAAGGGAGGCTTGCAGTGAAGAGAGGCTATAGAGGAAGGATGGCTTATAAACGAGGAAACGCTGTACTTAGCAGTGATGCCTAACGCATTTACGATGTGTATGACTCGCTGTGTGTTCATTCCTCCTACCTAATGCGTTAAGAAAACAGACAATTTCGCTCTAAGTCTTTATTCAAATAGTGTCATTCATAGAGTGCCTACTGAGCAGACAATGTCTGCTATGACAAAACTTCCTGCGACAATCCCTAAGCATCGTTAGTATATGTGTAGTGGATGGTATGCATCCTGATTCCACCTGGGCGCATTTGTGTTTACCAACCATAAATGAAACAGGTAATCGACAGTGTTTTTTGTTTAGAATTCCGATAGCTCAACATGACAGGTTTGATCGGATAGTTGAAGTTGGTTCAGTTGGTTAGGGCTTCATGTAACGATCCAAAAATCGAAGTTCGAATTGTGCAAGCGTTTTGATAAATGTTGCCACTCGTTGATTCGTCTATCTATTACATATACTTATTTGAGACGTGGCCGAACATTTTCGGTCTGTCTAAAAAATTTGGTCGACTAAATAAGATATCCTTTTGGAATCACGCTATTTATTGCACCCAGAACTGCAAAGAAAAATTCCACGATGGTTTTTTCAACTTTTAAAAAATTGTGCCCAATTTTCAAGAAACGCATTCGAAAGCCTTCGAAATTGCTTACAAGTTATTTGCATATCATGTTGTGTTTGACCATGCAAGGCTAACTGCACCGTCTGTGAAAGACAAATAACTGAGCAATAACAGTTGAAACCTTTCCTTAGTGACAAAGCGCGCAAAAAATGAGCGTCCAAAGAGGGCATGACCTTTTATGTTTACCTAACGCAATACCGAACTCATCAAGGACAAAAGCAGCATGCGGCGTGGCCATAGCAAAAAACAGACCGCAATCGTGCACGTGCCACCGGCCACAGACGAAACTTTTCGCGTTAAACTCTCATGTATACGTCTCTCGGGCTGTATGTACACTATCCCTTCCCCTACCTACCTTGTCCTTCTCCCCCCGCGCCCCTTTAAGAATGTCTTGGATTAGGCAGAATTCTTTGAAGTTAGCGCACTCTCATCGTCCATATTACTCTCGAGAAGGGAAATAAATTTACGGAACTTTGGAAGACTCATCAGTGATTGATTTATTTCGATCATTAATGATTCTGTTTCCAAATGAGAATTCAATGAATAAGGGATAAAGGCAGGTCTTTCCCATCGTTTAGCTGAAGCGTTCGATTTACACTCCAAATTGAATACGTTCAATTTTTCTTGGGAATTTTCACTTTCTTTAAATGCACTTTTAAAGCAATAGTCAAATGCATATTGTTGGTACTCTGCGAAACAACTATTAAATGCTTCTGAAAACGTGTCTGTTCCTGTCTGTGTAACTCTGTTTGCTCTGCTTTGACATTTTCAATCCGCCATTCAAAAAATTTGCAGTAGCGAACTGCACTCAAATACGATCCCATATCTGCTTCAATCCATGAAGCTTTGGAAGAACTTTGGATAATTCAACTACATCCTTGCTTAAGAGTTGTCTTAGAGAGAATACATACAAAAATAAACTACCGTAGAACTTCGAATAGAAAGCCAAGGTTGGAAATGTTCACACTCATAAAATGATTGAGGCTATCGATAAAACGCTAGATGCGCAGCGGTCAAGTTACAAAAAAATTTTTCTGCCTTATATTGTAATTTCTGCTCGTCTTCACAGGTGGTTAGCATTAAGATCAGTTAGCTGAATTTAAAGGTTACTAGGAGGGCCTTATTGTGGGAAAGGAATCTGCTGAGAGGTTTCAATTTTCGGTTGTTTGACATTTTCAAAGGTGAACGTTTGCAAGGAAAATGCATAAAGTGCTATTAAAGCGAGGCTATAGAAGCGATGACATTTATAATGTTTAAAGAGAAGAGCGTATTTCGCCCTGAAATTCAAAAAGGTCATTTCGACGATTTGTAATGAACGACGAACGTATCGATAGCGATAAGTCAATGAAAAAGTCATCGAAAGGTTTCATTTTCACGCCGAATTTGTCCTCTTCAATGACACAATTCACACTAATCATTGCTGCTATATCCACATCGTTCTATAAATTAACGCTGTAAATTGATTATTTTTCTCATCGAATAGAATTTGCCGATTGCAATGAATTTATGATGAAATTAACATTGCAGAAATCTATTAAAAACTGTCCTCTCCGTGTTGAATTCATAATCAATGAATAATTTAGCAGTAAAATTGTAGAATTCCTATTATGAAACAGATCGAAAATTTCTTCATTTTTCATTGAAGACGTATAAGATATTTTAGTTTACTAATAGTGTTTCATTCGTCTTTACCCCTTAGGGGGCTTGCTGCGAACATCACTGTATTCGTGCGCAAGGTTGCTATTAGAATCGCTTGCAGATAGATGAATGGAAAATATAGGTGTTATACTTATGCGCTCAAATATTTTCGATGCAGCGGTAATCTACATTCGAGGAAACTGCAATATGATTTGACACTCTTCTAAGGAATGAAATGTGCGATAGAATATGCCTCATTGGCTTAATCATCAACTCCTCAATGCGCTCATTTTTCAGATGGTATTTTGGGAAATTGCGACGGATCGAAGCAGAGAAACTGCTAATGCTGAGTGCAAATGAGCATGGAGCCTATCTTGTTCGAGACTCCGAGAGTAGGCATAACGATTTCTCTTTATCAGGTGCGCTTAATCACTGCATTAAGAGGGTACCTGCGAATGGTTTCCTCCGTCAGTCACTTAATATCAGATAAAAACCTAACAGTTACTCCTTTAAAAGCTCATTGTAAATTATAAATTATGCCTAACAAATGTTCTGCAGTTTTAATGATTTCTGAATTAAAACTACTCGATATATGAAAAAATGTATACACCTAATGCAACTAGAAAAGGTTTCACCTTAATGCACTCTTCAAGTGCATAAAAAGCAAAATATAATGAGTGAAACTGTAATCGGTATAGAGGAAAGGCTATTATTCCCAAGACGGTCGAAGTATAAGCGGAGTATTAAAACGTCTTCTTTTTTTTTCAGGATTAATATTTTCAGTATCATTTTGCGTTTGAAGTTCACTTCATATTTTCACCTTTAAACTAATAGCCTTCATCAGTGTGTATTTCCCAACGATATCCAGCACACCTCATTCGAGTGCATCTTTGTCTACCGAAATGAAATAAAGAATTACTTTCAAGAATGGCAAGTGGCATTTCCCCTCTAGCTGTTCGTATATTTTTTGTTTTATTTACCTCAAAATTTGAACATTCAAACCAATTTTTAATGGAGGCGCTCCCATTTGCACTCTCACTGTTCTTCTTCATTGACAAGTGAATACCTATTTTCCTGGCATTTGTCTGATTCTATGCTTTGAGAGTGCTTGCTGCCCAATTCTTTAGTAATTAGCAGCTACACTTCTTATTCGAAATGAGGTTCAGTCGTAAGCATCGCTATAAAGAATAAGAAAATCACGTAGTGCAAAAAAAAGCCTTTCAGTTCGGGATGGAGATACGGTGAAACACTATCGGGTGCGCCAACTCGACCAGGGTGGTTTCTATATAGCAAGGCGGAAACCGTTTTCAACGCTTGCCGAACTCATCGCACATTACACTAGAGAGCCGGATGGTCTTTGCGTTACGCTTCGACGACCATGTACGAGGGTGGACATCCCGCAGACGAAGACGTTCACCTATGACGACCAGTGGGAGATCGATCGACGTTCTGTCAGACTCATCAGACAGATCGGTGCCGGGCAATTCGGCGAAGTTCCTTTTTATTTTTAATCCGAGCATAGAAAAACATTGTATGTCAACCTGATAGAAAACTGCTAGACGAGTGACCAAACGATAGCTGAAAATTTGACGTCAATGATCATCGGGGATTCATATAAAGAGGCAGCATTACGATTGAATAGCACTGAAAAATGATGATGGGATGTTGTGCGAGCACTTTGGATCAACGATCAATAAGCATACGGCAGGGATATCTGCTGTGCATTTGTGAGGACGATAGAGCTCTGAGGTCATTTTGATGCTCAGCAATCGGTTACTCATTTCTCTGGGAATTTATCTCCCCTCTGTCATAATGTGGTGATGAATTCGTTGGCGTTTCATATAAAATAGAGCCGCATGATAATGACTAAGAGCATCTTTAACGTAGAAATCGAAAGTCCTATTAGGAAATGTTTCGTTTTATGATTTAGAATTTCACGCTTGAAATTGGATGCCAAGTGCTGCAATATAGCAAATTGAAATATTCGAACTGAATGAAATAATTACAATAAAAAAATGAAAGTAAATGAAGGGTGACAAAAAGAACTCTAAAAACACTATTGACTTGTCGACTGCAAAAACCGCTGAAAAAGAACTGTTGATGTGTTGAATCGAAAAGCTATTTTAATAATTCCTTATGCTATATTTCGAAAATGGTTTTCATTATTGAGTGCGAGATTCACAGAAATTTCTTTAAATTTGCTTCCATACAAATGTCTGTTCAGCAGTAAATCGAGTTTTCTTTAATTTTTCAACTTCTTTCATATTTCTCATTTCTTTTCACTTTCCGTCTGCAGTTATTTTAGAAGTTAATGGATCAATTTGAGCGTTAATGTGGGATTCCATCTATGCAGCAGATTATTTCCGTTAAATTTCATGACTCCTAATTGAAAGTATCGCGTTGATAGTCAAATAGTCCAAAATAGATATGCAGCTTACCCTGATGTGCTTTCCTAATCTTATTTTGCGAACGCGCAAAGGAGTCAATTTAATGTTAAACGTAGTGAATTCGACCGTTATCTTGAGGGAGTCCGATCGGGAAATTTCGCAATTGCTTGCTGATATCTTGATTTACGAAGTTTCACCATCAGCAGCAGGCATATCCCGATACAACACCGCAGCAGTTGTGCTTTGGAACGTTTGCTTGTGGCGGAAATGTCCGCCCGTGGGAAGGAACAAGTAGTTGCCTGCTGGTACAGGTACAGTTGCAAAAGTTTTGTGATTTTTGAACAGAAAGCTCTAAACAGCAAAATGATCCAAGATGAAGTTGATCGAAGGTTAGCGTGATTACATGCCTAGATTCATCGGCATAACGATTGCTGGCATAAGAAGGATATTGGTGAGGGACAAGGCGTAGAAATTAAGAAGTTGGCTCGATTCTTACCGCTGCCTTACACTTATTACGTTTGCCTCTCTACCGGTGTGCTAATGAAATAAGGGCAAATAAAAGATAGAAGTAATAACAAACTAAACGTGTGTAATATACAGGTGTGGGAAGGAAGATGGAATCATACGACTCCAGTAGCTGTGAAGAAGTTGAAGAGTGGTGCTGCAGATCCCAACGATTTCCTCGCAGAAGCACAAATTATGAAGAAGTTAAGGCACCCGAAACTTCTACAGTTATATGCTGTATGCACGAAGGATGAGCCGATCTTGATTGTTACCGAGTTGATGCACGAAAGTCTTCTCCACTTCTTGCAGGTTTCTTATTTCATTGTGCTTTTATTTCAAAATGTTCAATAATCTATCTGAGTAAGTACGGAACTTACACGTCACTAGTGACGAGTCATTTAAATACGTTAAGTAACAATGAGTAAAGGAAGTGAAAATAATGTTATGGTAACGCATTCCCATAAATGAAATGGCGTCCTTAATAACACATGACCAGTGCAACGGAGCTACTCTAGTTTGACGAATGGCCGTATACAGTGAGATGTAATCTTTTTCGCGTTTTTCACTCCGAAAGCACAATAGCTTCGATGATGAAGCGAAACAAAGAATTATAAGAGATTTAGACTCGTGGACGCGGCTGTCTCATACCTCAACTGGTGGACATCGCTGCGCAGATCGCTTCCGGAATGCGTTATTTGGAGGAGAAGAACTTCATCCATCGGGATCTGGCTGCACGGAATATCCTCATGTCGCATTCACTATCAGTCAAAATAGCCGACTTCGGATTGGCGCGTCTCATGCGTGAGAACGAGTACGAAGCGAGAGTTGGTGCCAGATTCCCTATCAAGGTGAGATTTATTTAGTGCTGATTAGTTCTTTGCTCGTGTTACCGTCTACAAGAATTTAATAAAGAAGGTATTATTGCACTTGGTGGCAGCTGCGAAGATTTTCAACGATGAACAGTACAGGTGCAAATATGGACAACCTTATAGAGAAAACAGAAGAGGACGTTCTCCTCAAGAGAGAAACTCTCAAGGTATAGAGTATGTAGAGTGAACCTGACTGCACACATTCAATGCAAGAAGAAAACTGTGCAGGAGGACTGGCACAATAGTGATTTTACCTACTCATGTGACCAGGCACTTTCACAGTTTGCCAACAAAAAGTAAGTTATGAAAAGTAAACACTTTCATATGTTTACTGTTCCGACCACCCTTGCAATGCATTCGATGTAAAACACAAAGATCGTTTCCCCGCAACCCGACTGATGTAAAAAAATGTGGACCACTTCAAATGCATGCAAAATTTTGTCCATCTTTAGATATCTATATCTATAAATTGGGGTTCTCTTTATGACGTACGTTATAGCTACAAAATTTTGTAACTCTAGTTCCAACATTGTCGAAATTTGGGCAAAAAACAATGAAATAAGATAGTAAGTGCCTGTAATTCATCGTCTAAGATATTTGCAACTGATGCCGAATGGGAGCGACTTTCCATTCCATCAAAAAGATTACATTAAATATAGGGAGAGGATCAGAGAAGAGGATAGAAAATAGAGAGTTGTCTTCGATGACCTGAAAATAGAAAGGTAAATTACTGCAACCGAACACTTTCAGAGATCGTTGAACGACGAAATGCCTCGAAAAGCTTTCAGTTCCACTCAATACCGATCTCTTGTTAAAAAAGCAATCAACTTACTAAACAGTTTTAAAGCAATCTTGAAGAGTAATAGCAATCTTTCAAGAAATTGCTGTTAGATTAATTTACATTCGTTTGTCAAATATATAATATTCATAAAACGTTAACAACTAAAGTTTTTTCACGATTATCTTGACACTTTAAAGAATTTCATTTCGCCATTTCATGTTATTTTCAATAAATTACTCGCCATTTCTGTCACTTTAGCCTAAGAAATGACTAAACGTCTCTGAATGATGTTACTCAAAAGTTGAGAATGTAAAATGAACTCAAACAATTTCCTCACTTAATGAACTTTTTATTTTATTCGTTGTTTTTGCATAAATAATTTAGTTTTTCGTTGATTTATCTAATGAAACAAATTCCGATGAGCATCACTTGTTTACTGCATCGATAAAGAAGTTGACAAATTCATAGATATTGGAGACTGCTTGTGTATTTTTGCACGTTTGCATTCATAAGGCGCATTGTGCTGATGTGATGTCTGCGTATGCGTTTATGTGAGTCGGTTTCACTTCAGCGCAAATTGAAGCGAGAGTTGTGAAGTTTAGCTGATATAATCTATACTCATATATGACTTCCTATTTTACCTATCGAGTTAATCCACACTAAACGAATGATAGGCATTTTGATGCGTATGGAATTTATATGCACATCGGTCACGCGACATCCTATACCAGCTGGTTAGCAAAACGTGCATAAGATCAAATCTTTAGTGGGAACTTTGTGCGAACGGCTACTTCAGTTGAAAAACATGTGTTTTATTGTTTAGCAAAAAACACATATCGTGCCAACTAGTCTGGGACCATCTCCTCTTCTCTTTATATTAAAAAAAAAAAAATGCCAGCATTTGAAGCTGTAAACGTGAGAGGAAGGCTGAATAATTTTTGATCTATTGAAGTTGTTATTGCACGCATGTGGAATTTTGTACAATCCTTTTTATTGTTGAACATGTGACCCAGCTAAAAAATCCCCCCTACCATGTCAAAGTGCAAACTCAGACGCCACTATTTCTTGTTATGGTATGGTAGTACTCAGTAGGGTTTATATTTAATTAAATACGGTTTTTTTT
>QEWY01002479.1:0-15089 GCA_006503575.1 Baylisascaris schroederi
TGGCTGATATAATCTGCAACATTCGATATGGCGATGACAGATTTAATTTATATCGCTTTTGGATATTCAAGAATAATAAAAAAAAACTGCCTCGTCCAAGCTTTTCAATGCCATTTGAGCATGGATCAAAAACAGTTTAGCTGATTGCACAAAAGAACTCGTATGAGATACTATTTTTTTGCTTTTATATAAAAATTTAAGTGATGAATTGATTAGCTTCCTCATTTGTTCACAACTTTTAAACGTCTTTTTAAAATTTTTTCTAGTTGGGAATGCACACAAAAATAGAATTCATCACACTGCAGAACAATTATGCTATTGAAATGAAGGAAATGAATACTAATTTATTTCTAGGAATAACGAGAAGAATTTACTTTCCGATGGTGAAAGTCTACGTAAATTAAAGCGATGATTGTTAGAAATGGACTTAAAGAGTTTCCAGTTTCTAAAGAAAGAGGTTCCACATTCAAGAGGGACAAAAAGCACTGCTAAATTATTCAAGCAGATGTATATTCGAAAAGATCATCACATATTTGTATGGAACTTGCAGTTGAGGTTTTACTGCAATAAATTCGTCTTTTCCTCACTACATGCTTGCCAATGAACGATCATCTCTATAAAGCAGATAAGGAAGTGGTTCGTAATTGAAACCCGGCTGTAAATAATTTCTGAAAATCGATCTAGCTGAAGTCAGGGAGCATTGTCTGCGTTAATTCCAATGTATAGACAACTCATTGACATGGAGTCATCACCTTTCAATTTCAAAGACTACTAATAAACAAACGTATCAAAACTCACTTCGGGCGTACAACCTAGTTCATTGAGCATAACATCGACAACTGTTGAGTTGCATGACATGATTGCAAGATGCAATGCTGTACGTCCTCGATTATTACGCGCCGTTATCGAGAAGCTTTTACGTCTACCCAAGAGTCTCACACAATCTTCGGCTGCAAATAATAAGGTGAGAATTCATCGGATAGCTATCATCTGTTCGTCAAAGCAATTACTTCTTCCAAAAAAAAGAAAACAACAGCAAATAGAGCTCTTAATATTCCTTATGTCATCATTATAAAAAAAAATGACCAAGAGTCGGAGATCGCGAAAATTAAAATCACCGAAACTCGAGCGCCTCCAAAAATTGAGACTTTCGATTTCGAGAACCCCAATACTACTTGCAAACACTAGTTGCTGTCGGCCTTTTAAAATTTGAGCCATTAAATAAAAGTGGGATGATGTCTATAGTTCGGATGATTATTTTTGCCCTGCGTTTATTGGAACTGCGTTATCACTTAAAAGCTGTGCGACTTTTCAATCGTTTCTTTCCTGCTCTAGAAGTGACTATCCACAGCATACTAATGCAGACTTGACGCTCACACATTTAAGAGAAAATTATTAATTAGAGGAACCTCCAGGATAGCTGCTGGCCGCTGCACACATAAGTGGTGTATGTCTATTGATATCTTTCTGATCAATTGGTAATCCAAGTCGTTCATCGAGTAGTATTTCACAACATTCCATACGTGCACATGATGCAGCATAATGCAATGGTGATTGCCCGATACGATCCACACATTGATAGAAATTATCATAATCGGTCACTGCTGCTGTGAACATCTGAAAGGCTTTCACTTGATTTTTACTGCGATCAACTATATGTTTGAATGTTTCCAAGGAAGGAGGCCAAATGTTGGACAACGCTAAAATAAGTCTCTGGAGAGCATGTGGCCGATAATAATGAACAAGCAATCCGAAAACCGCTCTAGAAGAGTAGCAGAATGTGAGCTTTCGTAGTTTTGAATAGCAGGCCTGCTACTTTTGAGTACTGCTATTATAGGATCAAAAATGCATACTAATGTTTTCATATTTTAACTAGACGTGAGAGTTCCTTAACAGTACATTCATTCAAGGAGAATAAAACAAAGTGGGAAAATAGCGCGCTTAAAATGGAGACTGGGAAAAGAGAATGATTAAGATGGACATAGATTGGAAAAATTAATTAGTTAAGAATGACGATCTAATAAGAAAACAAAGAAGAAAAGGCAAGCATTAGAATGCAAAAATGTGGTGGAAAGTTGTAACAACTACCGAGTTATATTTAGTGGATTCGTAGAATAATTTCAACTTTTCTCATTCGTTTAATGAGTTCTCTTGTAGGAATTATTCAATAGCGATTATCACACAAGCAAAATCCACTCATTCATTGTTGAAGTAATAAATGACCAGAAAATGAACGAAGGGATCGAATCTTTAAGGTGATGAAGAATCGCTATAATTATAGTCGTATATTTTCCAATAATCGTTCGCTAAATAAAATACCCTCCATCGGCATCACCGTTGAGTAATTCAACAAGACATTAAATCTGTGCTTTTCTCGAAAGCATGAGGTATTGAAATTTTTTCCCGCAAATGAACATATTACTGCCCGTTCATATCAAAAAGCCTTTCAATAGAAACAGTTGTTTTAGAGTAACCAAAGAAACCTTTAGAATTTTAGTCCGTCCAAGTTTTGCCGCTAAATGAATAGGAGTAATATCATGCCGATCCTTTAGTAGGATCCACTGTGTTTCTCCAGCTGCTCGAGGTAAGCTAAGAATATATTTAATGGATTTCTTTGCATCACCAACTGTGGCCCAATGAACCGCTGTATCACCATTGTCATCTCCATCCGAAAATTGAAGACCTCTTCTGAAAATTAAATACTTATGATTTAGCCATCGATAAACTATTATTTACAAAAAGATATTCGCAAAATCCATCAGTGATGCATTTCATTTATCACAATTAGAAATTGTAGATAATAGCTTTAGATTTACTATCATCTCCATAAGTGCGCATAATTGTAGAATATGCATAAAATACAACCTTATCAAAACTTAGCCCTTTTGCTTTCATCGATACTTTCCTCTTATCGAATTTAATTCTGTATCCGTCGAATAAGCACTATTTCATTGACATCTTCTAAAATGGACAAAATATGTGCAACGAGACTACATCAATGATATATAACAATGCACCAACTTGCTGAGAAATTGCACGATGCGAAGTCTATCATGAAGTACAGCGAAAGTGAGAAGTGATCGTCCTTTTGTGCGTACATCAAGCAATTGCGATTGCTGTTTTATTAGCTTCTCGAAAGCTGTCACATCGTTTTCGCATATTGCACTTATTGCATCAGTGAAATAAGCGTTGCTCATCGTTTACTATCGTTGTAGAAACTCTTCGTTAATGGACTTCATCTGAATAAAAACTTACGAGATCTAAGCGTTGAAAAACAATGTGTATTTTGGGATACAAATCTCAGAGCTCTATATGACTTTGTTTAGGAAAGCAAATGTGCATATATTTGACGAACTCTATTGAGAAGGTTGATTACATTTCAATAATACTTGAATTATATAGACTTTTAAATTATTATATGGTGATTTTTTTTCCGACAGGAAATTAAGCCGAAGGCCGCTGAAGCAGTTGGCGAGCAAATGATTGACTGGTATTCGCCTACGAGTTTATTACCCCTCTCCAACCATCCTCTCCATCCTTTCTCCTTATCCGCCACTTGTTTTATGGAAGGAAAGAAGCTTTTTCTGCAAAATTGTGTCATTATTAAACACTGTAGTCTACAATAGGCAGCATTAGATCTTCTGGTTACCGTTATGTTCAGTTACTTCATGAAATTTGCAAAAATTACTTATTTCTCGCTGTTCTGATTCACTAAATAGGTTTGTATAGAAAAAAACAACTGTTAGTTGCTTGGTGAAGCTCATTGTAAGGTTATGGCTAACAAATGAACTAAAGGTCAAAAAATTGGAACTGATCCTGATCATTTCGCTATTGCATAAAGATCTAATTTATTCTCATTATGATGACAGATTTTGGTCATTATAGGCAAGAAAAGAAATCACATGATATAAGTAGAGTAAAGCAATAGATTATAGTAGAGTTATTGCAACACAACGTTCTCATAGTTAGCCATAAAATTATTAAAGCGATTTACTTATTTTGCGTTAAAGCAAAGCATGAATTAAGAATCATTAAAGTGACCTCACTGCAAATTTATCGACAATTTTACATTCTAAACAACTAATACAGTAAAAGTACCAAAGTAATATGGAAGAACACAACAGTTATTGCAATTGCTGATAATAGTTGAAGAAATCAAAGTTGGTTGGATAGAAATCAATGGAATTTCATAGAAAGAACCGGTTGACGTCTAATCGAATCAATTCATTCGTCATACTCTCGTCCTCTCAGCATCACCATCTCGTTTCGTGAATCTTTATTGCGCTCTTTGTTAAACATTGCATTTCGATGACTTAGCGATCTGAATGCTTATTATGATTGGCCAATATAGGTAACGTGATCTGCAAATAGGGCCAAATCGTAAACGCGGTCAACATTCTTATCTATTGACCCCTTTAAACTAAGGTTAACCCTTAATTGTGGTCAACAATCTGATCTTTCGATGTGTTGAATTAATATCAACAAATGGCTATAGTATATAAGGTGATCTACAAATATGGTCAGCTCATAAACGAAATCATCAATACAATTAGCAAATACAGAAAAAAAAAAGCTGATAGTAAATTCAGAAAACTCCTTTACTTTTCTGATCCCACGTCGTCAAACTGTAAAAAAATTTCGCATTTTATATCCGCTACAAAGCTGAAGTACATAAGAGGGAGATATCATTAGGGAAACTTACAACCCTATTCAATATGAGTAATAGTTTCGAAGCAAAGGTAGTCACATGCCAACTTATTGCTTTCCATCAAATTTTCGGTGCCATAGCTATATANTAACAACACTGCAAATGTTTAAAATTGAAATAATATTTATAGGTAAAAGGATCGTGAATATTGAAAGAATTAATGCAAAAAAAAAACACAAAAACGACATGCTACAAGACACCGGAAGTGAATTCATATTTAGTATTGAAATAATTCGCCCCATTTGAATAATACCTCAAACAACTAGAACGAATGAAAATTAAGAATTTTTCTCTCATTTTTTAATGAATTTCATAAAAGTTCATTAGAAACACGTAGAAGTATTTTCAATAACGTTTTCTTCTGAAACGATATCACCATAAAACGAGGCTGAAATGGAAAAGCAATAGAAGAAAATCGTCAATTGAAGCAATAACAGAAATGCTTCCCCGTTCACAATGTGCCGATTATAAGAGCATCAACGACATGCCCTTCTTCAATTACCGAACAAGTATCACTCCTGGCTGGAAGCACGAGTAGCAAATTGGCACCACGCAAGTTTAGCAATCGAGAACTGAGTTGATTCCGGCTTGTACACACTGCTTCAGGAACATCACTATTACTACTTCGAAGCCAAGCACGTCGATATTCAGGGCGACTATCCAAACAAATGCTTTCGGTGACCTAAACATTTTAGAATTTTTTTTTTTTTTTGTTTAAACAGTTGCTCACAACGCATCGGTTACACCATAAGAATTCTACTGGGCAATGAAAGCAACAAATATAATCTTATTTGGATGCTCTATCTTTTAAATCTTGATTTGCCTTGACAAGTTGAGGTCACAATTCTTGCAAATTTAAGCCTTTTTTTAAATTTTCTGATTCAAAGGATAAATAATCTAATATACTCATGCTTCAAAGTATAAGCAGTTGCAATAACATGGGCATTTTCGGAGAAACTCTCTCGTTAAAAATCACTGCAAGATAGAGCTCTCCAAACGAAACAACAGAGACATTACCTTGACTTTTATCGTTGTTGGCCAATAATTAGCATAGCCAGCAGTTTTTCTGAGTGCAGGCATAACAAATAATTGTGCGGTGACCCATGCTGATACTGGATTCCCCGGTAGTGCAAAAATTGCCTTGTTTTGTCCTTTCCAAAGTCCCGTCGCGAAAGTGGTCGGCAGACCTGGTTTCATCATAACACGACCGAAATGGATTTTGAACTTGAACTTTTCTTGAATAACCGACTTTAAATAATCCTGAAATATCAGCTATTATAGCACACTATTGGTGATTACTTTTAAAAACTGTTTGAGGGATATGATACAATATTTAAAGAGCGATACTATGGGAATGCGACCTCGAATAAGGTTCGAATTCATTTATAAATGAGAATTCAATGGCTGTTGAAATGTTTTATTCACCGCTGGCTTGCTTAGTTTGCTCTCTTGGAAAGGGAATAATGATTGCAGATTGGTTCCACTAAAGGGGTGATTAAAATGAACGCACTTTCAACGTGATATGAATTCAAAATGCCTTATTTATTTTTTAACACTGGAATTAGATACAACTATGGTGGAGTATTTAAGGATTGAACGCTGAACGCTTCCACAGTGCAAGATTGGTTCCACTAAAGAGGTGATTAAAATGAACGCACTTTCAATGTGATATGAATTCAAAAAGCCTTATTTATTTTTTAACACTGGAATTAGATACTACTATGGTGGATTATTTAAGGATTGAACGCTGAACGCTTCCACAGTGCTTTAAAAAAAGAGAGAGAGAGAGAAAATAGCGTACTGTATCGAGCAGGAATGCTAAGAATAATTTTCCACTCTGCTAGAGGCATCATACTGACCGCAAAAGTAAAAATAAAAACACGCCAACCTTCTCACCCATTGAAACGCCACCCGACGATACAACAATATCAGCAAAAGCGAATGCTTCATTGAGTGCATCAGCGAGTTTTTCTTCACTAAACGAATGGCACAATTATTCACATAGAATAAAACAATATTTTCATTCTAAGGCCAAAATATGGCAATGAATTTGTATAATTTTGCTGCAAAATTATACAAATTCATTTCGGATTGTATCAGCAATGATAGATAATCGTGGATAAATCGTCCACGAAAATACTCTCAACATCATATTCATGTTGTAATGAACGAAATACAAGTATAAGTATTCTACCAAATATTTACACTTCTGATTCCGTTAAATGTGGGTTCGTAGAGTGAATCCATAAAAATATGATCCCAACACCGAATATACACATCTAATGAAGCATGAATTTATTTAATATTTCTGCATCACTTGATAAAAAATTTTGACAACTTTAAAAAATTTTAAAAAAGAACACAATTCGTGATCATAAGTTGAGAACTATTGCATTCAAAACATTGAGTAATTTCTAGTAATCAACATATATATTTGGAAATGAATATATCAAAGCTATGCGCAATAAAGATAATAACAAAGAATATACTTACTTGTCTGGAACGATTCCAATATCAAACGGTTTAGTGCAACAAGTTTTGAAAAGTGCCAAGAGTTGTGGACGATTCGTATCTCGTATTAAACCCAGCGGGCAATCATTCGCTTCACAATCAACCAACTAGAAGTAATGAAAAATAGTGCTTATCAACTGACACTTCTTGACTTATTTAGTGCAATTTTTATGCATTTTTGCACGGAAAATTTTGCAAATTATGCATTTATCCTGCATTTTGGTAAATAGAAAAAGAAAAATCTTTTTACTTTTGTATTTTAGGTAGGTACAATGTGATGCGCAAAAATCAGAGAACTGTTTGGCTTTAGCTTTGATTGATCATACAGACTAAAGAATAATCAAACTTATGGCGCATATAGCAAACGATTCAAACATATAAAAGGGTTTAAATTAATGAACACACGAAAAATAGGAGCTTCAATTGTCGCAATCAATTTTCACTCAAATTTTCAACTTTATGCAATACGAAGCAATTTCATTAGCTATTAGCTCACCTCATAACCCGTAGACATGACAGCAATTTTAGGCCTCCTGAAAATTCTCACTGACTTCCTCTGAGATCCGGCAAGTATTCCAATTTCTGCTGATCGAAGAACGGTATGCTTCGGCAATAAAAGATCACCCACTGCTATATCACTACCAATCTCGCTGAAATAGAATTTTTTTGCTTCTATCGAAACGCTGATGTCGATGCTGAAGTGGGTCACATAATGTACACGAAATATTTGAAGATGAAACCGAAACATTGCTGCCAGAAATATATCAAGTTGAATGTGATTTGCATAATTAAACAAGCATAATTCGCTCC
This sequence comes from Baylisascaris schroederi, assembly GCA_006503575.1. NCBI lineage: Eukaryota > Metazoa > Nematoda > Chromadorea > Rhabditida > Ascarididae > Baylisascaris > Baylisascaris schroederi. The sequence continues at coordinate 8,030 of QEWY01002479.1, forward strand.
CTCTCTCTTCTTTGAATGAGATTCGATGATCGTCGGTGATGTTCACCTCTTCGCCCCTTTCAGATTCTTATAATACACATGATTAAAAATGCCTATTATAAGAATGTGTAATACAAGACGAAAACAAAGTCATACCGTATATCTTGTCCAATTTTGGGAATCGTGAGTATTTCTATGCTTAATTCCTCCATATTCTGAAAGAAACGTTGCTTTATACAAATCAACTTTGAACTAATTAAATAAAAGATCATTCTTTACAGAAGGAAGTACTGAATACAGCAATCTTTTTTATTAATGCAGCGTTGTCTACAGTATATTATCTTATGAAAGTAAATAGATTATAACACATTTCAGTGATGGAGCTCTTTCTGTGTTATAATAACACATTTTTCTTTCAAATCTCACATTTTTACGAACTCTTGACTGACTACTACATTTTTTCGTGAAAAAACTTCGGCAAAAATTATAACAACTCTAATGTACGTGAGACTACGAGCGGATATATTGCACTACTTTCTTCCTCATGAACAAATTATTCACTGAATTGTTCACTATTCGAACTCAGTAATAATATTTGATAGCACTTCCAAGTTTTAAAGTTACACCAGTCAAAACCCGCCCACTCATGACCTGATTTTATTGACTGATCAAATGCTGAATTTTGGGAAGTCTATGATATGAAGTTGACGCGAAAACAACTCGCGCTTCCGAAGACATTTTGGACTTTTCCAGAAAACCAATAAGTTTGAAGCACCACCATCGTTCCATCTCACTAGATTTGGCCTGTTTGCTAAAAACTGCTCTCCCTTTCATAGCATACCTCCCGCAGGAATCATCCTGAGCGTTCCTGCTGCAATATCAGATTATATGCAGAAGTTAAGAAAAGAAAGATTCATTAGTACCAACGAAAACTCACATCATGTTTTACAAGGCGAGTATCTTCAATCTGAACGACTGCATCTGCTCCATCAGGAATCATTGAACCTAAACTGAACTTTCGTTGAGATCAGAATATTGAGAAAAAAATTGAGAAAGTATAGTAGTGAAGTAGATGCGATTAGCCCTTTTTGCACTTCAATTCATTTGATCTGCCTCATGCACAAATATTCAAACAAGTGGGTAAGGAATTCAGGAACGCTGGCTTGGCACGAGATGAATTCCAACACCCCATCAAACAAACCAGTCGATTGTGTAGCTATTGAAAAGAAATAAGATAGTAGAAAGTAACACCTTACTCAAAGCAGTTTGCATCTGCCCATATATTTTGTGCTTTCAACGGCTATTAAAGCTAGAGCTATGAAATTTCATAGATATAATATGCACTATAGTCTAATCTCCTGCATCAACATTCAAACTGATTCATTAATTGGCTAAAAATTAGAGTTACTAAAATATAAATCTGCATACATTTCGCAACTAGTCGGAATTTCATGTCACAGCTACTGTTTCATAAAAATGAATCTCTTATGGGAAATTTTTGAGAACGGTCGGATTTTCTGTTGTGCTGTAATTCACTCATTCGGCAATTCAACTCCTTTAATCGGCCTTTTGCAAAGACCGATTAAACTTGGCGCCTGTACAAAACTTGGCGCCACAAAACTTGTGGCGCCACCATGATCTCGTTTCTCAAGACTTTATTATTATTGTTGATAAGGCAAAATTTAAAAAAAAAAAACTATTTCTGACCTGTGTTAACTCTACAAACGGTGTTTGGCTGCAAAGTGATCGATGCAAGCGTTCCAGCCGTCGTTTTGTGGATAACATCCCTCACACCTGCACCATCCGAAGCTGAACATTAAACGCATTTCAACATTCATAGTCGCATTATCAACTCAAAACTTTTTCGATTGCAATCTTCTTCTCATTTCACTCAAAAATTGTTCACCTATTATAGAATATATCAGATCTCATCAATAGCAATATAAATTGCATCATCTATTGAAAGAATTACCCTCTTTAACGTTTGACAGTTGAATAAGTTTAGATGCTCCAGGTGCGAAATGCTCATCAACAATTCTCTTTGCTTCAGCCATTGCGATCGCCGGCCAAGGACTATGACGAGGCCTTCGAATGATGGCGCTTTCTTTTACGATGTGGGCAGTGTCTTCCATTTTTAACACTGCAACTAAGATGATCACTAATCATAAATGGCTATTAAATAATTTGAAAATATAGAAAAACATGAAAAAAAAAAACAATTTGACATAGCATCAACTTTTTCCTTACTGCATGAAGATTGGAATGCAATGTAATGTATTTGAGGAAGTAAATAATGTACTATTATTGTTAATAAATTAGATATATTTCTATAGATTATTTTTCACTCTCTTAACTCATATATAAACTGCTTTTATCATTCAGTTATTATTCGAATTTGTTTGTTTTTTTTTCGACAATATGAATGAAATTGCACTCGAGGTAAATTGATAATATACCTTATGCCATAGATATTGAATTAGTTTCTATTCACAAATTATACTTTTTTAAACAAAGCTGATAAGGGTGAACTTTGACCTCTAAAAGTGCAGTAATACTAAAGGCAATCAATCGGCAAAAAAAATTCGACACATGATAAAATGTTGATTATCACCTTAGCAACTTCAAACCTCGATTGATTTTTTATCATTGAAAATTAATCGTCTGAATTCTTAGAAAATTATACGTATCATATTGCTATATTAATACAGTATCTTCGCTATGTTAATACAGTATCACTCAATATTAATACATGGAAAGTGTGCGGAATGAATTTTCGGGGCTGTCGTTTCTATTGCTTCTGGAAGTATGTAATTTGAAGTTCATTATATTAGCTTAATGCCTCATATATTTAATGTTTTTTAATGGGAATTTCGTTATACACCAAGGTAGCCTTGCAGACGGTTAACACACGTCAAGTTCCTCAAAAAATTTCTATGCATAAAAGGAAAATGATCATAGGCAAAGAATTCAATTATTTATTCTAGGTAATTTTTCCCGAGTGACAGCTGAAAAATAGCTTCAGCGGGTAGACAACGAGGACGTTTTTCTATAATAAGATATTTATTTGTGTATAAGAAAGTCAAGTTTTATTATATTTTGAGGATTAATCTTTGTATTGCTAAGCCACTTCTTTGCGGTCTAGTTTCATTAGCATTTAACTGCAGCTAACGTTCACTGCAACTTGTTAAGAAATTCGACATAGCCAAAAGACTATACAACGTTTCATTCTTCTCACTGATAAATGCTACAACTATTAGTGCCATAAGAAAACAATTAATAAAAAAAAGTAAAAAGATCATCTTGCTTAAAAAAATTAAAGTTAATAGTAATTAATTTCATTTATTATGGAATGAATTGAAGAGTCGCACAAAAAACTTAGGAAAAATTATTTCAATAAACATAAATACATTTGATAATGAATATTTTAATTTCGATTTCGATCAAATTAAATTGTTTAAATTAAAATTATTTAATGAAAAAATTAGAGAACAAGCAATCAACCGCCCAAAGCAAAGTACCACTAAATACTGAAAAGCGTTACGTTGTCTAGCGGGTCTACTCAACAAATGTGAACTAAAAAAAAAATCCACACAATCACCAAACATCATACAACGTTCACCTACAAACATCATAAATCGAAATTCACGATGTGTTTTCGTTTATCGCAAAATGACCAATAAGGAGTTTGCATCTGAAACTGGTAAAATAAATAACTTCTACACGCAGTGTAATATGTTGTTGAAAAATGTAATTTTTTTTTGTTCACTTATTTTTCGCATTGTTAAGTTGAAGATTATTGAGGCATTTGTTGAAGAATGCTGTAAATCGACTGACTATTTAAAATGTTTTTTCTTTTTATGTGGACATTCTTTTTATCCGATCAGCTATTGTTTCTTTACATCAGTTCGCATCCATGAAGGAACGAACTTTGTTATCTTAATTCAGTGCTTACTCTAATCTTGTCTTCTTTTATTAGGCATTTAAACTTAGTCATTCGTTCGCTTCCTCCATCCCTTCCAATCCCTCTGCTTTTATGAATACGTTGTTTATATTGTTCACTAAATCTCTTTCAACGAGAGTTTAGCGTTTAATGCATGAAGAGAAGCTTCAAAAAAGGAGAGATACAATAAGCTCTACCTTTTAACCATATGAATAAAAAAATATTCAACTAAGCGCTTTTTTCCAATAGGTGCATAGCTCATTAATGAGGAAATGCTATAATCGATGTTTTATTTCAGCTCTAATTTATATATTTGTGGATATACTTTTCAATTTTATAAAATCATATAACCGTTGGAAATATGTAACTATACATTCATAACTTAGATGAATTTTATTCACATTGTTTGCCTTATCTTTTATTCATTTCAACGCTCATAGGATGCCCATCCTCTAATGTGACGTTTTTTTCCATAAAATTATAGCATTTATTGCTAGGAATTTCCCATCAGCGATGCATTGACGATGTTTTTCTTCACTTGTATGATATTTTATTTCCTTAGGTCTTATAAGATGGTGAATCTCTTCTATTTCACACTTTGCTTGAGTTGAATCGTTTGCGTTTTCATGATTGATTTCATGCACTCATTACTTGGTGAAATGGGTAATTTTTTTTAGCTACATGGCCGTAACTTTATTCATTCTAGTGTACTTTACTATAATTTAATTCACTTTAATTTGAAATGTCATCATGAACAAATGTCTCTTTATTTCGCTTCAGCTTCCGCTTACGAGGGGAAGTTGTAAGGTTGTAAGGAGAGGAATGACTTTGCAATAATTACTTGGGTAAACTATATTTTGAAAAATTACTGGAAAAGTCTCGGATACCATTAGTCGGCATTATAGAAAACTACTTTAATTGTTTAGAAGTAACATTAAGAAATATAATTATCGACTATTTTGCATATGTATATTCATTGTTACATTTTTAACAAAACGATAAAATTTCCACAAAATGCAATGCATTCGAGCAAAGAATCTCCTTTACACTTTCTTCTTTCTTATGTAAATTAACAAATAGAGAAATCGCTGTATGAGAGAGAAAAATTCATATAATATGTAAATTTTCGAAATTTCTGAACGTGCTTAGCACGTATAAAATCTGTTATAGGATACAAAACTTTAATTGAATGACCACTGATGATAGGACAAATTATATGATAGATAAGATACATGACATATGGTAGGATAGGATATAACTGTTAATATTGATGCTATAAAGTGCTGCGAAATTTACGCCCTAACGTCATATTGCAGATTGTTTTCGACAATTGCAGGTTGTTTTTGGTTACTGTAATCTATATACTGTAATTGTGATTCGCATAAAACATACAACACTTATTCCTTTAGTAGACAGCTTTCTCTACAATAATCCTTCTTAAATCTCATATATGTTCTTCTTGAGCACCATAGATACACCATTTTTACTTCTTTTTTTTTTCTCACTTCGTTTGATGAACGTATTAAATGGTTCGACGATTATCGCCATATTATGCTATCTGATCACAAAAAAAGTGGTGAGATGTAATAGGATTATCGTGTGTTTGTTAATATGTTTGCCTTCTAATTGGCTGGATAGGCGCCACGTTAGCTGAAATCCATTTTAATCGGCTTATTTCACCTTATCTCCTCATATCGCTGTATTCTTGAGTTCTCAAAAATAAATAAATAAATGAATAAATGAATAAATAAAATCGACTGATACGTTATCAGCGAAAATAGAACAAAATTCCCAAGGTTTTATTACTTGCGCAAATTGATAACAAACTTATCAAGCGGAAGATTATTTCATTGATTAATATAATCACTAGTTAGATATTCAACCACATTCGTGTTTCAGCAATTATCATCACTGAATAAATGAGCTTCACATAATTGGCAGACTGCTGACACCTTCAAGTCTCGCCTTCATACGTGAAGTACCTGCAAAATTTTTTCAGATGGAGAGGGGAGAGGGAAAGGGAAGGGTGAGGGGAGGAGAAAAAGGTGGAACTGGAAAGATCGTCGAGTAAAGAAGTGATTTGGCTCGTGAGACAGTTCGACTAACTTGGCAAAGTGAACAGCTTCGCTAAATGGGTTGGAGCAGGAGAGCGAGGGAGAAAAAATTGCGGTTCCAGTATTCGATGTTGTTGCAAAGAGAAGTTGTATGTTTCTGTGGAGAAAAACTCTCCCATCGGAGTCTTAAGGCTATTACCTGCACTTACAAAATGATTTCAAAGAAGTGTAAATTATACTCACTTGACAATCGTTTGTCGTAGAAATCACGATCTTTTGATTTTCCACTGATTTTAAATGATCGTCCAAGAGCAGTTTCCGCTTTAACATCCTCTTAAATCACAATATTATATTTAATCTTCGGCATTTCTTTAAAGAAGTAATTCTTTTGCAACCACTGGGTAAAATTTAGCGAAAATTGTTCGGTACGCTCGGCCTATATTCAAAATATTTGTATTTACCTATTTGTATCTTATTTTCAAACAATGAGTGATGTGGTCTTATACTCCTAAGATTTACTAACGATAATATGTAAGACAGATCTCGAACTAAGACACTGATTCTATGAATATTTTTAAACACCAATCAGCTAACATAACGTGAAAGCAATGAAGAGCATAATGGGAATCGAATGCATAAAATGTGATATTCGGGAATGAATAACCGATTCGAACAAGTTCCCAAATGGTAGCTAGCCAGCAGAAACGATAAGTGTTTAATAGCGACTATGCATCAGACAGGTAATTCGTATCTGCACCAAAGGCTATTGCACAGTGCATATGATTGCATGAAACAGCACGCCGGTGCAAATTCGCATGCGAAAATGCGCAAAAACCGCATAAGAGTTTTTCAAAATGGTAAGCGAAAGTTCCCTTCATGTAACCTATAAAGTTCTTTTCCCGACAAAGAACGAAGGAGCAGAAACGTTTGGGAAAACTACGATGCCAGGTTGTTCCAGACAGTGTTATACTACATGAGGAGAATGGCATATGCGAAGCTATTTTCGCCATTTCACAAATCCGCATGATTATCATATTATAATTAAGCGTAGTTAATTGCTCACCTTTAAATCGAACTTTAGTCCTTA
>QEWY01002479.1:15110-52652 GCA_006503575.1 Baylisascaris schroederi
ATATATATATATATATATCAGCATCGTTTATCTCATATGTTCTTTAATGCCTTCAGGTCCATCTCAGCAAATATCTTTCTTTCATCAATCATTCTTCACGAAAGATATACAAAAACGCATATCACGTCAGCGGTTATGAATGCATTCCTCCCACTTTTGCACGCTAAACGATATGAAAATGAAAAACTGACCAATATAAAATATTTGCGATTTCTATACACCTTCAAGCATCTGCAATCCTCTACTTGATGAATCACTTTGAAATTTAGTATGAAGTATCACTTCGTAGTGTTCATTATATCTAATAAATTTCGCAACCCTAATTTCGGTGTTCCTGAAGCTGTAGTTACTAAAGAGATTCAAGCGGATATGCATACATCCATATATCCATGCATGGGAACAGAGATAATACCTTCATAACATGCTTTACAAATGTAATATCAAATTGGAATTAAGTACGTTTGTAAGTCACGTAATTCGACAGGCTATTGAGGAAGACAACCACGCAGTGAATCATTTCGATTTTGTGCAATGGTAGACGTTTTTCTTCGCTTCTCCGCCTGTGCGAGTTGCAAACCCATTACAGACTGCGTTAACTACATAGCTATCCTTTGGTACAAGGAGGGCGTGGAGTTCAGGAGCAGTAAACAGGTTGTGGGTTTAATGTTGATATGGAGTGTTTGGAAGTTTGATTGTGTACAGTCGAAAGTCCATGTATAACATATGAGGCATTGTGGTTTCAAATATGCGTTTCTTGGTTCCAGGTGGCGGGATTTTTACCGCTTGCCAGTGACCGTAACCATCATACTAATTGTACAGGCGCAATGAGGTTGCGACACCAATAATTTCAACATGAATGGGGATGCATTAGTACTAAAACACAAGAGCTACATGGTTTACTATTGTTCCTGCGTATTTCAGTATCGTCATCGAGAATTAAGGGAGATTCTATTAACGATATAGCTTTACTAACCTCACAACAATCAATATTGCAACATATTTTCGAGCAGAAAAATAATATATTAATATATTTTTCGTCGTATTCTTCGGTTGTCAATGCAGCTGATAATGGAACGGTTGTGCGACATACTTTTAAGCCTTCCTAAATTTTTTGCTTTTGAAAAAAAAAACGCTGAAATTTATAGAGTTGCGGGAACAACATTCAATTTCTTGCAGTCATTTTCTTTAGTATTCAATCTTTGCCCAGATTCTAAATGAAATCATCTCACATCCTTGACTGTCCATCAGGTTCGAAGTATTGTGGACTCTTCAGTCTATTTTTTTTATGAAAATGAACCTCAAGATGACCATATCTAATTAATTTCCAGGTTAATTAACTTTTGCAATTATCATTAGAATTGTGATTTTTAAAGTTTTCTAATAGAATCTACAAAATGAGAAATTACATGGTTTCTCCACAGTTGCATCCTAGCATCATTTCTTGAAAAGAACAGATTAATAGCAGTAATCGACTCGATGGAGTTTCGATGATTTCTTATTTGTAGCGTTTTTTGCTGGACATAGATTATTCATGTGACCACAACACATATCACTTGAACGACCTTTGACCCCATTAAAACAACCAAACTAAATGGTGGGAAAAACAAATAAGCATATTTATCACATACCACTTGTGTAATATTCATCCATTCATTGTTATCAAAATAATAGACTTGATATGGTCTCGGAAGTAGATGGACAATTCGTGGTGAATTGATTACCCAACTAAACAAAATCATTAAATATTTATGTGTAGTTCGTTTTTATTGCAAAATACCCAATGAATAATCTCAAAGTTTATTTTCCTAGCAACCATTTGCATTACTACTAAGAAAACTTTAGTATTTTTTTACTCGGTCAGTGGAAAGTTACTCGAAACGAAGTGATGATTTCTATCAAATTTGTTAAATTTATTATAATTCAATGAAAGCGAAAATATTCTATTTATTGTTTGAAGCAGCGATGATTCTTTCCTATTTCTTTCTTTATATTACTTATAAAATACTACTTAAACAACTTTTACTTATTTCATAATTTACCGACTGAATAAATTTTAGGATTAACCGAGGAATTTGAAAGGAAAAAAAGCCGCCCAACGTACTTAGTAGCGGAAAATGGCGCAATTGAAGAATATGTTTGTTTATATAGTCCAAATGTTGAATAATTTGGTATATTTGTAATACTCACAGCTGAAAGCGTTATTTATCATCACAGGCATATAGATGATTTCACTTGAAAATGGCCGAAATTTTGCAATCATTTCTAATAAAAAACGATTTTCACAGGAATAAACTAAACGATATATAGCGTCTTTCCACTCACAGACTTCCTATTATTTAAAATAGAATGTATGCTTAGAAAAGGAAATTCCATTCGGATTCTCAAATATATGAAAATTACTCTTTTTTGAAGATTTATTATAGAAGTAAAAGATAAGAGAATAATATTGGTATAAAAAAAAGGTTTATTTAATGAGGAATGAATAATTTGTTGCTCTTTTTGAATTTTTTCATCGCTCTTGCATCGATTCTTTTTTAATGGCATCAGTTTCTTCAACCTCCCCGAATTCTTGGATATCCTGATCTTCTACGAGGGATGCCTAATTCAGGAGAAGCTTATAATGACAAGGATTTTATTTCTCATAATTTTTTATGGAGGTCACTTAACCAAACAGAGATTATTTTCCGACTTTCCTCTTCCCTAAACACAACGAACTGCTTATTTATACCTGCTCAAAGTCATCATGAAGTGGCCAACTTCCCATATTTGGACTGACCAATGGATGACCTTAATTGTGCCAGAAAGTTTAGGATTTTTCACTCTTGTTGAACGACGTTTCATGGAGATAATTGGCAAACGGAAGAATACTTGTACTTAAGAATATTTCTACTTACTTAAGCATCTAGTAACAACGTTCATGAGAGTGAAGCTTCTAAAAGTTGTTTTGCTGCAGTTGTGTTGCTTTCAAATGCAAATCAACTCACCAGCACACTCAGTTGCAAATGCACAATCTCTGATTACCTTGTTTATGAGTGAGAAGAGGCATCTCTTCATCAACATTATTCGGATCTTTGAGTATACTAAGTGAGCTAAAAGCACTTCCGCGTTGATTATGCACAATTTTGTTCGACGTTTCATTATGAGACGATCGATTTGTTTGATCACTGCAATATCGCAAAAATTTTATGAAAATTCGAATGACGAAAAACAGATATGATAAGATAAGTAATCACTTATGTGACAGCAATCAACTTATCTACCTCTCGCAAATTACGTCTGTCTCTTCGCTATTTAATTACTTATATCCGAAAGGCAATCAGCATTCACGCATTTACATATCAAGCTGATATATCCAACCGGTCACTAACCTGTTTAGTTGCCGCATTAAATAGCAAAAGAAAAAACCAACTTCGAACTCTACTAGTTGACTGGTACTTATTAAACGCTCTCATTAGTGTGAGCCTATAATAGTGGGTCGATACGAATAATTACAACGAATGATCGCACATTGATCTGTAGGGTGCATATTTACTAAGTCTGCGGTGTTTGTATCGGCTTTTCAAACAGAAAAGAAAAACATATGCTATTTCTATTCGTATAAAGTGGATGAGCTTCCCCCGAATAATATCGAGCTTAGCGTTCAATCTAAGAGATACAATAGATTATTTTATATAATAAGTTTCTATTGAAGCTGTCATTCACTCGGAAATTGAAACGAGATGAAAGTAAAGATGAAAGGCATAAAAAAGAATGCAAGATTGATGACACAAGAATAATAACCAATGAGAAGAGTTAAGATGTTAAATCTGCAATAAAGCGAAAGCCGAAACGATTCAAGTACCACGCAAAGCCTTCAACAGTATCCATTATACATTCAGAGGGAATACTCTACGGACGTATAACATAGTAATGAAAACTATTCAAAATATTGTTTGTAAGCTGAAACTTATACGAAAAACAATTCAGCCTCACAGATCCACTGAAGAGTTTGGAGGCTTAAATGTTAGAGAAAAAAGATGTCTTAAATAGAGAATCAATTTGAATTTAAGCATACGACACTTCAAGAACACAATCGGTTTGATAATGGACATGCAGAATTTAGGGAATGCAATGAGATTAGAACGGCTTTTGGACATCCTCAACTTGTGCAATACGAAACACGATGTGAGAAGTTCAAAATGAACTCCTCACCAGCAATATTTCAGCATGCAGTGATCACTAGGTTTTGAAGTTGTGCAGCGATTATTTAGGTGTGAAATCGGGTTTATGTGGATATTCATGGTGTCCTTTAATGGAAACAAAAAAAGACAATTTTTTAAATAAAGTGAATCTTCACTTCACATTAGAAAATAATATCGAGCTTAGCGTTCAATCTAAGAGAGACAATAGATTATTTTGTATAATAAGTTTCTATTGAAGCTGTCATTCACTCGGAAATTGAAATGAGATGAAAGTAAAGATGAAAGGCATAAAAAAGAATGCAAGATTAATAATAACCAATGAGAAGAGTTAAGATGTAAAATCTGCAATAAAGGAAAAACCGAAACGATTCAAATGCCACACGAAACCTTCAACAGTATCCATGATACATTCAGAGGGAATGCTCTACGGACGTATAACATAGTGATGAAAACTATTCAAAATATTGTTTGTAAGCTGAAACTTATACGAAAAACAATNTAAAATATTTTTCCTTTAAGGGCATTTCTCATTTTCGGGAAGATGCAGCAGTCGAAAGACGCTAATCCAGTTGAATAGGCTGGATAATCCAATCTATAATGCAGCTTCATACACGGAAGGCAGAGAAAAACACCGAGTTCACCATATTCGCAGTTTAGGATCATACTTGCATGTTCCATTGGTTATAACGAATAATCGCCAGGAATTTGTTGAAAACAGATTGATGGCCAACGAACAATACTGTTGAAAGATATTAAAACGAAGCAGGAAAAACGCTAAAATGCAGCGTCACCAGTCCATTATAATAATGCATCAGGCCATAAACACGCTTAATGAAGCAAATTGGATTATCCAACTTATTCGCTAGGTTGGATTCGTTTGAATTGCGGGTCTCCTCAGCTATATTAACTACTGTAATCGGACGAAGGCTTAATAGCTTTAACGATGCAAAGCAGCTCAAAAATATTCGAAAGGTAATGTTTCAAATATGCTTTCAGCAATGCTAATATCGCCCAACTAAACGTCTAGTTGTGGAACAACATTATTCGAAAGCTGACAGTTATAGTTGGCACTCAGCTATGCAAACGTTTTCTATGCAAATGCGCTCCTGGAATCGAATTTGCCACACTCCATGCATATGTATAACAAGAAAGAGTAGAATTATAATCTGCAAGAGTTGTAGATTATTGGAATCTAGATATGCAAATGAGGCAATTATAAAATAAAGCATTTGAATGCTATGATTTTTACTCGTCATTCATGTTGTAAGTGTAATTTATAGTGTGTTCTATCATCGGCCGAGGAAAAGAAGACGAATACTCTAGGTAATTTCGAGTGAGAAGATATTAATCATCGATATTTCATCGTATAACCTTTGAGGGATATTTTTCTTATATGCATTATGACTTATAGCATATAGAAACACAAATATGTATTACTGAAACTTAAGTTTCTCATTTAAGGAAAAGAAATTGTTCACCTATAAACAGAGGACTTCCAAGAGTATTTCCATTCACAAAAATAACCAATTGCTTAAAACATGGATACATCATTTACCGTAAACGAATTTTCTCGTTTTAATTCTATCACCAATAACATTTTGAGTATAATGATAAATATCTCGAAGAAATTTGAATTTGAAGTGAAAATTTTAGCAAAACTTTTTCTTAAGAAAACTTCTACTGAAAAATTATGATTTGAAAATAAATATTGTAGCCGAAACTATTGATATTTTAGCAATAGAGCTTTACATACATTGCAAATTCATAAAAAAAAAAACAAGATAGGGGTTTAGATACTCTGTCCATATCAACATGTTTGATAGGTTGATGATAGAAGAACCATAATCGAGGGAATCAAGTAACTTATAGATCGAGTATATATATTTTTTCTATCAGGTTTTAGAATAGTCGAATGATGTAAAATTTATTGCTCTTGGCGTTCAAAAAAAAATCTAATTTTGGAAGAAGTCTTTCTGGATACCTTTATAAGCTTTTTGAAATTTTGCACTCAATTTAAAAACATTTAAAAGCAATTTGAATTTCATCCTCTCAATTGGGTAATTATTAAATGAAGTTAGCAATCATAAAGATCTATAATATTTTTTTTTCAATTTTGCTAGAGAAATGAAACTTCAATCAGGCAAACCCGTAAAACTTTTCAGCTTATTTCAGAAAGCATTACAATACAATGGAATTTAACAACCAATTAGCGTTATTACTCGTTGCTTCATAGTACTTTAAATGGACTAGATCAGAACGTTATCAAACCTTATGGATCGTCCCACTTGAACGAAGAGTAGAGCATAGATAGAACGGGTTTTAGGCATTAATGTGCCTTATTGACAATCAGCTGAACAACACAAATCATGTAAAGGTTGTTTCGTCTTTTGAAGGGAAAGAGAAAAAGAGATGAAGAGATGAAAGGGTGAGAGGCATATTCGAGAGGAGCGGTCGTCCACGAAAACGATCAACGTCAGAATCCAGTCATTGAACACACAATTGGATGACGCTTTCGAGCAAATTCAATAAGCGAATGCTTCAACGAGTGCTTTTTTTTGCTGAATTTATTGAGAAAGAATGGATTGGTGATGGTACGATGCACTCCAGAAATCCTTGTTGCATCCTCAAACAAATGCCCATCAACGATAACTTCCGAATATATTGCGGATTCAATTCGTTTCTCTTTTTTTTTGACATAAGGAAGGCGGCCAATTTCTGGGATCGAATATAGTTAGACATTACTATTTAATGATAAGCTGATAAAACCAAACTGATAAGTTAATAAAAAATGATAAGCTAACGTTAATAATCTTTAGTGGAATGTTAATAATCTTTAATGGAACGAGTTGTAGAAATTCTCTAATCTAGGTTTTTCTTGAAAAAGATTAAAACGTTTGAATCAATTATATTTTTGTGGAAGAAAAACATTTGAAAAATCCTTTAAGAAATTTGAGCAGCGCTAAGTAAAATGAGAGAAATTTATACTGTACCTTTCGCAAACTATGATTTATTCTTGATGAACGACCGCGCTGCGACTCAATTTGCATACATCCACCTCAGTGACATCTGTTTTTTTCTGCCCTATTATATTGCACCTTTCCTTTGGTTGTCTGGTGGCGTGCTCCGAACCTGTTTGCTGTTATGTGTGTTGATCCACATATTGTATGGCTCGGCCAACAGTGCTTCCGTGGAAATCAGCTCCACAAACACTCTCGAATGCTCAATACCAACTTACACCGGGGGACGTTTTCAGGAATTAGAACATACGGGAAGTTGCGTTGTTGGAAGCGAGTGAAGATGGCAGTGTCTCACTAGTTTATTGTTTTTCAGTTTTATCGCCTTTCAATTGTTTTATTCCAATTTATTCTTGACAATGTTAGAGGCCACAAACTATATTTTTCTTATCCCGTTCTTAAGCGAATAAATGAACTAAATAATTTGTTGCATATTTCTAAAGCTCGAGAACATCTTCTGTTAGTTTGGTTTTGTTTTTTTCTTTCTTTTTTTTTTTTTTTTTTTTTTGAAGAAAATGAACTCATTCTAAGGAGGCGTTGATTTCAAGAGGAGAATGCAATAAATTTTTTTTTTTGTTTTATCTTTCTTGATAGATATTAATTACTCCGTCAGTTCCATCGAAAAGATTTTGTTGCAAAAATAATTTCCGCCTCCACCGTTCAGCACATTCCACCATGAAAGTATCTAATTTTATACACAACTTTCGTGCACTAGCTTAATATTCAAATTCGTGCTCCAAAACGGAGAAAGAATTTCTAAAGTGATAGCAAAGCAAAACAATAAAATGTTCACATAACAACGACGAAGCATCAAATATTACATTGTAAACAATACAGCGTTTTACGCATGAAGTCATAAGTGGTATATTTTTTGCTAGTTTACAAAGAAGCGTATGATGGACGATTACTAATCGGAGACTTGAAGGTTGGTAATAGCAATCACATCTACGAACACAGATCGTTCAATATTTACATTGCCAAAGAAATTAGTTCAATATTGAGGTGTTCATCATTTGTTTCATCTGTTTCACGCTTCTTCAATGTACAATATATTTCTTATCTCTTCCTCGAGTCATAAACATATAAAATGCGCATTGCATTTTCTTATTTGTTTTATTTATTTATTTATTTATTTATTTATTTCAATGAGCAGAGCATTCATTACGAATACATATCTCTTCATACCACTTCCACCTGTTCTGATCCAATCCCTCTCTGATCCACTTGGCTCCTGTGGTCTTTAGGTCGACCTCTCCTTCTTGCAGGTCGGTCACGTGAAGGTTAGAGCTTAGGCTCGTCTCGTGCCCATCGGACGCTGACGAGTTGATTCACCGTCTTTCCTCCTATGACTGTCGGGAGTTGTTCCGCCACCCTTGTACCGATGAGGGTGCTGGGTGGGGTTCTGGTTGGAGCTTCACAACCGACCGCGCAGTAGACAACGCAAAACGATGAATCTATTTGCTATTATCGCCAAATTTGGATTATTTTAGCTGTTTGGTTTTCTTCTAAACACCACTCCAATTTTTGAATTGAACGGAAAGGAGAAATACTGAATTAGTGTCGATACAAGAAGGAAAACGCCTCAATTTTTTTGCAATTAATATGTGGGTAAAATTGTAGAAAACTTTAAAGACATTAAGAAGAAGGGTTGGAACCATTATTGGGCCTACTTTCATTTCACAGAAAAACGAAACTATTTTAGAGGATTCGTAAAAAATTTACATATATGCTAAGGATATGACGTTGACTATTGAAAATAAGGTGCCCGACAGGCTTCATTCTACACTGTAAAGATCATTCGTTTTGAAGTAGTAGATTAAGGGCTGAAAAATGCGCATATATATGCGGATAAAAAACGATCCCCACAACATAAAAACATTGAAACAACCTACGTTTATTGTCAATTGTATATTGCGAAAATATCGTAAACAAAACATTGTAAACAACAAACTGTAAACAAAAAAAAAGGTAATAGTCAACAGGTAACATATCTCCATCCATATATTAAAATAAACAAAATCAACTACTGCAAACGCTCACTTCAACGCATAAACTTTAGCAACTTTCAATGGGAATTAGACCACTTTCCAACTCGGAATGCAACCTATGAAAAGAGGTAGGCATAGAGACACTCACATGTCACTCATTATCACTATCGTTATCGGTGAAATCGAACGGCTTGAATGAATCCTGTAGTTTCTTAACCAATATCGTTTGTTCATCGTTGGGTAGTTCACAATTTCGCCAGTCGACTTTCTCTTCGCAGTTCAACAACGCTCGACCAGCCAACACCTAGGAGAGATAATGTGATTGGCAACAACAACAATATTAAACAGAATAAAGCGAACAAATCGAATGACATAAAAACACAGATTTGATGGCTGTGTTGAAATTCGAATCACCGTTTAACTTAAATATCCGCAGCACCCTCTCTTTCCCTCTTCTATAAGTTTTCTTGGCCGAAATTTTCCTGTTTGAAGATATGAAATTCATATACAGCTTTACAAAAAGAATATATGTGACCACAAATGTCGCCATGCAGAAGCCTGCAAAGATCTATAAAAACAAAATCGAAACCTTAGCAACAACAACAACAATTTTCAGCAGATAATTTCTAGATAAAGAAATGATTTCTCTGAATTAAACATTCAGCTCTCACCTCTCTTCCAAATTGCAGAGGGAAATTGCGAACACTTAATGCGGCCATTCGAGTACCATCCGGAAGTTCCACGTAGAAGTATGGACATCCCTCATTCACCATATCCCAAATCTTAAATTAACTTTTAGTCTTGCACTCAAAAATGCAGATAATATTAAAGTTATGAAGATTCGCTGAAATCTTTTCAAAGAATTCCTAGAATAATAATTTGCAGATTTCAATATCACTTCGATTGCACAACATATCGATGATAAACCGTTATAATCATACGTACCACAAATATACATCTATCTCAATATGGAAAACTCAAAAAATTGAATACCTGTTGGTTGGGTTCCATAAACACCATTTCAATATTCTTCAATTGAGCCGCGTTAGTAAACGAGCTTCGAAGAGCCTTCGAGCATCTCTTCGGCACGGGTACAATTTGTATCTGAAGCATTACCTACTTAAAAAGGCTCCATTCAAAGAAATGTAGCCAAAGAAATATAATATACCACTGTAAATGGCTTAGGGCGCAGGCGTACCGTAATTTTCATGCTTTACTGGAATCTCGACACACAAAAGATACGATAAATGCTCACCTGTAGATGTTGCGTTTTATAGTTGCGTTCGAAAGCAACCACAACTTTATCCTGCTTATCGAACATCAATGTGAACGCCTCTTTATATCTTTGGACATCATCTCGCACCTCTTGTGGTGCAGCCACTAACGACTGTATATGTCCTTAATGTTATTCGGTTAATGATGACGTCATCTGTCTCATTAAAAGATAGATATGGGTGAGGTTTAGGGAGATAAACGTATGCATATAAACATAGATATAAATACATATCTTATATATTTCTACATTTATAAAGGCATGTTGAACCCATAATACAGAAATTCTTCTGTTTATCTAGCCGTGAAGTTTCTTTATTATCCACTAAGAACGTACAAATGCCTTAAGGCTTACAGCCAATTGAAACAAATTTAGCCATTCATATTGGGTGGCCGGATAAGCAGTCACAGCAGTCACTGCCGATCACAGTTGGGATTTACTTGAACCCAGAGTCTGAATAAAATCATCGAACTAACCGATTGACAAGATCATGAGATGACCATCAGTCAACGGGCCTTTCGGCATAGCCGCATAGCAGTGACTTCCCACCGATACAACCAAATACTTTTCGACGTCCACATTGGATAGACAGAACCAACAAGGCTGCTGTACACGTGCTTGTCGAGCAGATGGTCCTTCATCGTCTGCAATGAGGTCGACGTCACAAATTATATATATATATATATATATATATATATATATATATATATATATATATATATATATAATTNACATCTGAAGGCAGAAAAAACAGAAAGAGTAATAAATTCTCATGGCACTATTTGCGTTACTTGCAAAATGGCGTTACTTAGTACCTTCTAAGTCGGAAGGTTCTCCGTGAAATTTTTTTCCCACTGAATGAATAAAAAACAACAACTCATTAAATGAAACAATGCATATGCCTGAATGCAAACGTTCTTAAATAGAAACCCTATCACAAAATCATGAGAAATGCAGATGTCCTTCGAAATCGAAACTTAAACTAACAGCTCTCCTCAACCACAAAAATATCAACACCGCATACAATCATAAAAAGTAACGATTCGTTAACTTAGTAAACTGCTTAATAAAAACTTGTCAAAATTTTAGCAAAAACTTGGTAACTTCTTTCAAAAAAAAAAACGAAATAAAAAAGAAAACTATTACATTTAAACTGCACTTAAACTAAACAGCAACATGAGGAGAAGAAAACCAATGAAAATGCCAAGTCAGTCCTCGAGGAATATTCCTACCCGTTCTTGAATAGAATTTTCAATCTCAAAGACCGCGAAAGGTAGGAGGAGCTCTTAAGAAACAGGAGCCCTTAGGCTTCTATTCGAATTAAGATGACGTGCTTCTTTGTTCTATCACCTATCGCGTTATCGGTTAGCGACAAATGAGGAAACATACTCCAAAATGAGATCGGCGATAATTTCCATATAAGGGAATTCGGATGTATTGGATGGTTGTGCAGTGAGTTGTGTTCTTAACATTTTACGCATTGGCACTATAGAGAATGCATATAACCACTTTTGTTTATCACTATTATCCACCGATGCCAATCCAATAAAACGTGTAACGTGCTGTGCTGCTTCCAATAAAACACGATGATTTCTGAAAATTCACATTATTTCGTTGAATTCAACGATAATATTCAACCACAAACAATCATAACCATTACCAATTTATTTGTTTTATATAAATGAATATTTAATTATGGTTTTATAAAGAATTATGTCGACGGGTTAGATATAACGTTACTTTCAAATTTATTTCAGTTTTGTGCACTTAAATTAACATCTATGCAAGGGATACATTGAATTACCTAATTTCAACCTTTCAATACCAAACTATTAACCGTCAAGCAATGAGTGACTCTTAGCAATAACAATATTTAAGCTTTAATTATACAAGATTCGTAAGCAATGAAATAAAAGTAAACCTATAAGGATCACGCTCATAGTGAATGCCCATTCCAGCAAAATGGTAGCGTGGTTTCAATCCGGCAGCCAATTTCGATATTAATCTGCTTCCGTCCACTTCTCGCGATGGTTGATTCGATGAGTGCTTCCATACCTTCAATTTTGAGTCATTAGTTGTGTGCCCAACATTTTAATACTTAGATCCAAGAATATGTTAGTTTTCAAATATTTTAAAGAGGTAACCTGTGATGGCCACATCGATGTGAGTAGAAGATCAACACCCAAAAAACCTGATCCCATCTTCACTGGTAATAACAGTTCGTTCACCGTATCCTTTGTGAACTAAAGCAATCAATACCGTTCACATTTACGATAACCAAAGAAAAACTTAAAAGCGATCACAACATAAATAATTCATCACTTATGAACTCATAAAGTGAAATATATACGCAAAACAACTGACGCACTTGAAAAGAGGTTTTTCGAAAATTTTTACACCTTTTATGTTTTATTTAATTTCGGAAATGACAGAGAGAGGGGAAAAGAGAGGGGGGAAAGAGAAAGGGGAAGAGAGGGAGGGATAGAGGAAGGGATAGAGTTTCTTCAAGCTCTCCTCTCGTCTCCCTTGATCCGTGTAATTCCGATTTGCCTTTAGCGAATTCTCCGTAGATTGTAAAATAAAGGCGATAGTATATAAAACTTCAAAATATTACTCCGATATTTTACATTTTTCCACTTACAATTACATAGTATATTTTTTATCTTCATTCACTATTGTATCGGCTATTTTTGAGTGTAGCGATAGGACAAATGATCTCATAACGCAATCTGTTTTCATAGTGAAAATTTTTGAACTTTTGAGGGAAAATAAATAAAATCACTAAGAAAAAATGAGATCGTCGACTGTTTGCTATTCTTTGAACCTCATATAATTTCATAAGATTTCAAAGGCAATTTTCAAAAACAATAGAAAGTAATGCAAGGCATAAAAATTATGCAAAACGATACCTGGAATGGTGTACATTGATGTCCTTCGATACCACTTAGATATGCCACCTGCAAACCAGTTGTGGTATTCAGAATACCCTTTTTACCGAGAAAAGTTATACTCGATGAAAGTTCCGCGCTATCGTCTGGGTAGAACGTCGACGTTGATGGGCAGCAAGGACCTACAACATGCGGCTTCCATCAAACGGCTTTCGACACTTACCAAAACTACAAACCAGTCTTTATACTATAACATGACACTCCTCGCACCTAACAGCAGTGTATATGACCAGCTACCTTTACACATTTCACCGAAGACCCTTTTTGGAGCCAAACCAAGTCGACCGGGTGGCCTCAACCCAACTGGGGTAAGTTCCCAATTGAAGCCGGCATTAATCCACCCTCACAGATCAGAGACGAATCCTAGTCTCGAATCTGCTCCTGGACGAGTTTAACGTTCACTTGCTTCTACTCAAAATTTTGCATTAAAAACATTTTCTTTATATTCAAAAGAAGTTACTCTGTTTAGTTTACAATCTAATCATTTGTTCTCAATTATAAGACGGAAATGATCTTAAAATTGCATCAAAATTATTTAAAAAGAATCAAGAAAACTTTTGATATAATCTATAAACGAAATAAATCGATCAATGGGTAGATTAAATCCAAATGGAATTATTAATTATATCTTCGGTTAAGTTTATCTAATTTTTATTTATATCCACTAATAATATGAGAGAATTCATTTCTGCAATCTTTAAATTGAGTATAGTGAATTGTTTTTATTTCGATTGCACCGAAATGTGGAAAGCGATGTGTGTTAGTTCGATGGGCCATTCTTCAATAAAGATCATCTAATTCACGTTTTTCGATCATCATTGAATTGGTCGATGATATTCATAGGCCAAACATTCGAAGACAACGGGAAATTAAAGAAAATCTTTTATATTTTTGTATATAAAAATGAATTTGTATTTTTGTTGAACAACTTTTTGCCCCTCCTGTTTTTCTCTTATTTCCTTCTAACTTCAACGGGAGCACTATCAACCCGAAAATATTACGAACGAGGATAGAAATGAGTAGGACTCATTACCGTTCATCACTTATGCTCACTTGAAGAGTTTCATCAATTTTATTGAACGAAAACGATTTGGATTACCGACGACTAATTATATTCAAATAGGTCACCAATATATCATAGAGGGTTTTTTTTTTTTTCAGCTAAATACATAATTAAATTTACAATCGAAATGCGCCTCTATCATAAGTTTTGATGAAATCGAATCAGTGAAAATAATAAACGAATTAGAAATCATAAAAAAAAGTTCTCACCAAGTATATAAGTAGTGATAGGGAATTCGAGTTTCCCATCGATAACTTTTTGATTCATCTCCATATCGATACCAAAGAATTCACCCACACATATCAACATATCAAAAGGCCCATTCTATAAAGAAAAAATTCCAGTACAGCTATTTTTTCACTATGAAATCGGTAAGTAAACATTAGAAAGTATTGATGATCAACTAGCTACCTATGGAAATTGAATAAATATTCACATATTAAGATGGTCAAGTTTGTAAAAGAGATGTACTGTCTAAACGATATTATCCTCGTTTGCAATTTTAAAGAAGAAATGTAACAAACGAGTAGTTCCAACAACAAATGAATGAAAAAATTTCCAGGAAATGTTCAAAAATTAGAAAAACTTTTTCGATCAATCGAGCAATCGAAGAGCGGGTGGAGGTTGGGGGAAGGGGAGGAGAAGGAGGAGAGGAAAAAGGGAAGGTAGGATTGAGCAACTAGCTCTCGAACTTCTTCCATTCATTTATTTTAAAAAGCGAGAAATTAGACATAAGCTCACTAAGAAATCAATGAGAAATAATTCTAGTCTTCTTCTATTCAAATCTTGGAGACTAATTAGAGGAAGAGTAAACGTATATAATTTTTCGAATATACTCAAATACACTAATTATGCTATGTTTTATACTTGTATTTAGGTGGATTTATTGATAGGGAAATAGGTCACTTTTTCGCAACACTTTAGAAGGGGAGGATAAGGAGGGGAGAGGTGCCAATCAGGAAACAAGTGTTATTAAATATCAACAAATATGAGAGCACCAAATGCTAGGTTCGTTGCATAGAAATTCGTTAATTAGTAAGTTATATTTGCATAGAAATATGCTAATTTCCCAACTTTGTACCTTCATTTAAGCCATATATGCATCTTATAAACCGAATATCTTCTCTAAAATAACAAAGATATATAAGCATTAAATATGCAAAACGATGAACCTTTTTGCAAATATTCGTCACCCTTTTAATTAGCTGTTCAAAATGTCCATTCACATCACCACTAACGAGTATTTTCGATGCTTTGATCGACATTTAATTCCGAATACAATCCACCTTTACCAGTAGAGATATTGCTATTGCGATGCGTCCCCAATATTTTATCTGTAAGACGAAATCATCGTTCATTTAAATGAAATAAATATAAAAACTCTCAAACATCATCGAATGTTTCCTAGTGAAATGCTTCTTTTATGACAGATAAAGCGTATAACATCTATACTCTTCATATTCGTCATCATAACTTACTTTTTACTAACAAAAAATGAAAAATTATGAGAAAGGCTACTTTTCGCATTGACCAATTAGGAAGAGGCATATAATTAGCAGCTCGTTGAACTTTTAAATTTTTGATTTTTTAAAGTCGCCCTATATGAAAATTGCGTTTTTAAGTGTGACTCTCAAAAAAATGATATACAACCTATTTTATTTATTTATTTATTTCAATGAAAAGAGCATTCATTACGAATATATTCCCTTCATATTATTTTCACTTGCACTGACCCAATCCCTCTCTGGTCCACTTGACCCCTGCGGTCTTTAGGTCGGCCTCTCCTACTTGCAGGTGGGGCTGAAAATTTTTATCTTTTGTACGATTGTTTACAACTATGCAGGTAACACTTACCTTTATGACTATTAAAGTATTTATATAGTCATAATCCAAAACTTCCTGAGGGTAAAATTACAGTTTTAGAAGAGCCACGAGATGCTGATCGTAAATCTATGCTTCCCTTGGGCATTAGGTTGCAATCAATTGCTATCCATTCACCATTACAATCATAATGAATATTATACAAATTATATTTAATCTTTTTATTTCTCTCTATTACGTAAAGAGGTAAAAAAAAAATCTTTCAAAAGTAATCGATATTTTATTAGTGTGAATATACCTAAATTAGACCTAAATTAATGTTTCAATCAATAGAAATATTATCGAAATAATTGTAAAACATAGTTCTTGAAGTGATCCAATTCGAATTTCATCCATTTGAGTATAGCAATAGCTTAGTGAAAACTTTTGCAAATTTAGCAATCTCTCGAAAGTCAAACTTCATACACCTCTAACCGATCGAATGGCAAATAATGGAGTTTCCTTTCCTTTAAAGGTGGTCANAAAAAAAAAGAGGGCAATATAATCGCGAAATACTCAAAATAAAATCCATATTTTCTCGAATGATTGTTCAACTTACATCAACCTATGCATGCAAAATAACATAGGTTGATGTAAGTTGAAAATATTCATTGTGAATATTTGGTAATCATCTAAATGATTAGCTTCAATTAGTAGAAGCCCGTAGACAAGTCTGATGATTGATACTCGAAGAATTAAAATTGCAATGTTCTTCTTTTTCCAATATTCCTTCTAAAGAGATAAATATATAAAAGCATTTATAACTTCATTGGTAGCATATATTCAATCTATAAATATTCCTCTTCAATAATTATTGATCCCGTTTCTTCACTGTCTACATCCAAGAAAAGAAAGCAAAACTTGAACATCTACTCGTCATCAATGCCCTCATGCATTGCTCGTGTGTTGCCGGGACACTGTTGCGATAGCTCTTCTATTGATTCATATTGACATCCACACCATACACAATAGAGATGCTTGTCACGAAGATAGGCCGTTATATTATCGAGTCTGAAAAAAAAAGATGAAACAATATAATAAATCAAAACAGCTAACTAAAATCAAAAAATTTCCCATCATATACATTTCACTGGACTTCCAATTTTCTCTTTTACTCTTATATCAGCTATTATATGAATAAATGTAACCTAATCCAATCAAACAAACAAACTCACGTTCCAACCAACCTCATATAAACGTCATTTGGTAGAATAGAGGGAGAGAAGATGAAAGAATTTGAATGCATTGAAATTCACAAAAAAAATGGCAGAAGATTGCGTGTAGTAGGTTTCAACTAATCTGCATTCACTGCATTCACTGACACTTTCTGACGGATGACCAGAATAAAAATAATAACACAAATAACGTAAATCAATACACGATTATCACATGAGAAATCAATGTCAAATCGCTAGATCAGTAGCAAACCTATAAAACCTAAGCCATAATTTCGATTCATATTATATCCATCCTGGACGCATATTGCTTCATTCAACGAAAGCATAGCAGTCGCATAACTTATGAAACTATAAAATCCCCACTTTTCCTTTCTTTTGCTATGCTACGTCGGCGAATAAATTGGAAAGTTTCAACGGAATCCTCAAGTTCGTATTGTTTACTTCGTAGATTCCTCTTCAACTTTCACAACGAAGGTGAATATTTAAAAAAAAAAAAACAACGTGAACTCAAGCTCATCCCATCCAAAGAATATATTTTACTGTATGATCACTGCATCGTTTACGATGTTATGCTTGAATAAATTTTGTTGCTTCGAATAATGCAAAACAAGGCAACGGTCACTAAAAAGAGGAGTTATTCAAGAGTTTGCCGATTGCTGTCGAATTGATTTCAACTTTAAGCATCACCTAATCTCTCCTGGAAACTAAGTAGTTACTCAATGCTGAGGTCTTTCAAATGGATTACGTTCCCGTTGAACATTTTAGCAAATTTGAAATGAAATCAATAACGTCAACAGGTTGAAACCTTCACATTTCGAAGCAAGTTTATTAAAAAAACTTTTTAAAAAAAATCAAAATCATATGAAAAGTACCTTCAACAAGCACAATTAGACAATTCCCATCAGCGACGTCGGTGATCTACATTGTGAGCAGTCAAAGATTATTTCTATGAGTAGAGCGTTTTCAACTTCGTAATTAGATCAAAGAGTGACGTACCTATCGATGAGATCACCTTCGGGCAGCTCATTGAGCCGTATTTCAACAGGTGCAAATTTACCGTTCGGATATTTGAATATAAAATCATCACATTCTTCATCCACAATACGAGCCCTCTTGCTTGAATTTTGCTCTTCTTCAACATCCTCTTTATAGATCGGCCAAAAATGCGGATCGATTGGTAACTTAAGTCCATTCCTGAACTCTTTGTTCATATCTAACACACGGCTATCACTAATTAGAGATAAACAAAGCTTTTCCGTGAAAATAAGTGATAACTTTTGTCGAATTAAAACAAAAACACTCTATATAACGAAACAAAGATAAGAAAATAAGAATGAAAAATTAATAATATGCAAATAAATATCATCGCCAAAATGAGGCGAATTGGAGTGGAATAATACTGATCATATTTGATAGCCCTACATTGCAAATTTTGATGTTCTTAATGAAGCATTTTTAAACCTTTTCGTGTTATAATTAAACAATGAGAATAACTTTCAAAAAACAATCAACGAAACAATGAACAGCAATAACGATAGACCAGAATTTTTCCATTTTTATAATTAATAATTATTTTTTAAACAAACAATGAGATTTCAAAGATTCCTTTATTTAAATCTTAAAATTATGATATGTTTACGATAGAAGTGCTCACCTTGAATCAAGTTCTTCGCATGCTTTACGACTTTTCATTATATCTCCTATTAATTGCTTTTGAATACTTGCTAATCGTTGTCGTTTACGAAAATCACCGAGAAGGAATTGCTGAAATTTTATTTAAAGAAAAATATGAATCCGTAAAATTATAAAATATTTACATAAAAACAGCAGAATATTTTAAAAAAAAGGTGAAAAACAATAATACAGGCTTAATAAATATTATGTAGGGTAAATTAAAAGCAATACATCGAAATAGAAGAGCAATAGATCATAGTGATTAATGAGGAAATTTTAAATAAACAAACAGAAAAAAAAACAACAAAAAGAAAAGGAAAAATAACTGTACGTACATTGCAAAACTGATTTCACTCAACAAAATACGCAACAAATTAAAGGAATATGCAAATATGCCAAATTAATGCAGAAATTGGTGAGAGAATCAGATTCAAAGCTAGGTTATTTTAAAAAAACGGGAATAAAATATAGCAATTTGGGCCTCTGTGATGTGAAATATTCGAATGAGAACTTTGCATTCGATTAAATTCACCTCGGTTATCAGTGAAATTAGGTGATTAAATTCGTAATCACTAAATGATAGGTGATAAGGATGATGAACTTACTTGAGTCTTTGCTCTAACAGCTAGATGTTTTTGAAGCATTGCATTTCTTTGTCGTTTCTTTTCCTCCTCTTGTGTTTTATGGCCTAAACCAGTACGACATGTTTTAATATCGACCGCTATTGGCTCTTTTATACCTTCTTCCATTCCTGAAACAATTTCTTCGCACATAGAAGATAGCATTCAATAACAATAAATATAAGAATATTATATGGTTATGATCTTAATAAAACCTAGGCTTTTTTTAGGAAATTCCATTTAAATCATACAACAGGCATCCAACTAACGAAAAAATATTTTCATTCATAGAAGATTATTGATTAAATTCGATTATTTATAGCTAATTTCTCTTTATAAGTCATATCTAAATTGCAGAATAAAAAGCGCTTTTGATATGCCTCTCTTTGATTAAAATAACAACAGCTATTTTAGCATTATACAAAGAAGTTAATAAAGCTATTCGTTCGTTCGTTCGTTAAATTATTAAATTTTTGAGAATTTTCATATATATTCAATTAGTGATTAATGAGTGAAAATTTATTTACACCCATTTTAACAAAAACGATTGAAAAATTTGCACAAAAAAATGGGTAAAAAAAAGAGAGAAAATAGTGAACACGATACCTTCTTTCCTTTTGCCTAAACTCATACCAGGCTTATAGCCCATTTTGGTAAGTAATGTAAATCCTTTTGAATCCTCACAAATCGGCTTTGATAGAGCACTTTCGCGCATCTCCTTCTCCAATTCGGCTCTTTTTGGTATACGTCGAAGACGCTCTTCATTTTCATGCTTTTCCGCCTCAATCTTCATTACTCTTCTTTGAGTGTAACCCAATGCGATTCCTAAGCAATATATAGTTAGCGTTAGAGAGTTCATCAATTCATATTTCCTATAAAACAGTAGTAATACCCATTCATGCACATAGCTGCATTCAGATATGATGGGCATTCTATTATTATAACGACAGCGGATATCGCTGGTTTGAGGAAATATTTCGATTGAAGATGCTCATTAGTTAAATGCCCTCTATTTTAGGGGATCCCTAAATTTTGTGGGCATCTTTATTGGTAAAACTTGTTAGGGTAAAGTTTATTTGGAAATTCTGCGTTCTGAGGTGTTGAGTATATTGGCCGATCGAATTGCTCGAGAATTGAAAGTTTTTAGAGTTTCCCATCCATAATGAGGAACTCTAAACGATGAAATATGGTGGCGAATTGGACGCTTTCACAAAAATTTTCTAATCATCTCATTTGCACTAATCTAGGGGCATTCGCATAGCTCCGTTAACTGCTCCAAGATTCAGTGATGGAGTCGGAGACACATAAATTTAATTATGTGCTTGAGAAAATTCCATTTATTCTAGCGACAACAAAGAAAAAAAAAAATCGCACGTAATAGTCAAAAAATTAAGCAGAAACTTACCTGGTCGAATATCTGAAGTGCATGCAATGAATGCATCAGACATATAATCGTCATCTTCATTGATTAGCTCATTCTCAGCCACATCCACCGATTGAACGCTCTCTTCGAGCATGCTGAAATTCCGATTCATTTAGAACATACCGGAAGTGATGGAATTGCGACGACGTAATTTCATAGTCGAGACAATAACAATGCAGTTATGTGATATGATAGCAACATATTTCTTAGATTAGAAGTGAAGATTGAGTTTGGTTGTGGTGCGCCATACAAGGTAAGCCAAAGAAGGTTAAGAGCACATAGAAAATCGAACGACTGTTTAGTGAGTGTCGTGAAGTTAATCTGAGGCAGAATCGGGTGGAAATAAACGTTGATGTGCTCATGTTTCATTCCAGCTGTTAGATTGTTTGTAAGGCCGAGTGGGCCTACTTGTAGTCGTAGAAGCGCGTAAGGAGATCGACGGCAGCATGGAGTTCGCCGGATTTGACTTCAGGGTCGTGCTGACAATCGAAGTCATCCTTTTCGGCTAGTCTTTACCAGTTTGTACAAGTGTAATAAATTGTTCATCTTTATACCTGTATCGCCTCGCAGTTTACTAGACCGTATCTCGATGGAAGGTGCAGATCCTCAAGGAGACCTCGACGATTAGGCGAGCCAAGGTGAGCCGACCCTTACAGTGTTCGAGGAAGAGGTTGTATGGAGAGAGTGGGAAAGGCGCAGAGACAAAACAAAATAGACATGAGCAAGTGAAATACAGCAATCATAGATTGGATTGGGATTCTGATGTGATGATCCATGAGGATCACAGCGCCTCGATAGGTCAGCTTGTTATACATTACTGGGTGTCAATAATGGTT
Organism: Baylisascaris schroederi; assembly: GCA_006503575.1. Lineage (NCBI taxonomy): Eukaryota > Metazoa > Nematoda > Chromadorea > Rhabditida > Ascarididae > Baylisascaris > Baylisascaris schroederi. The sequence goes on from QEWY01002479.1 coordinate 37,169, forward strand.
TTAGGTAGTTTTTATTAGTCCACTTGTTACCTCATAGAGAGAGTGCATTGGTGACAACTGTTTTTTTTTTTTTTTTTTAAGAAGAGATGGTTAAAGACTGACGCATAATACGCGCTTTCCCATATTTGCATTTTATGTGGGATTATGGGCGTCAAATTTGATCGAACAAAATGGTTTCTGTGTGACTAGACCAATGTTAAATGGGAACTTGCCTCATGTAAGGCAAGGGCTGGAGTGGTTTAAAATAAACCGCGACGGTGTATACCGGAAACCTGATCGATATAAAATNAGGGAAAGGAAAGCAGCCGCCGGAGACCTGCGTAGAAACCTGGAGTGTGGTATATAATAAAATACAACTTTTTATGGCCTGATATTATTTTTTTTCGAGCAATCAAAGAAAAGGGTAGTGCGGGTTGAATTTAGGCCAAGGTGAGAGGTGAGACCCCCACCATCGTCTTTAAAATCTCAACTCTGCGAGGTAAAGTACTGATAAAATATATCTAAGAGCCGAATAACATGAAGTCATAAGAGGTGACGTTCCACCATATACCTTATAAAAATTAGATGGAGGGGGAGAGATGAGCAGAGATGAAAGTACTGTAAAGCTCCTAAGAAAACGAATATAATAGACGGCAATAAAGCTGTCGCGATGTCACGATAGTCGTCAAGCCAGTATGCCAGCCGGCTGTCCCGATACTTTCCCACCAACCGGCTGTCAAAAAATTCTATTTCTGAAGAGAATGATTCTAGCTCTTAGTGAACCAAATCTGATTTGCAGATTTGACGCTGCATCTAAATGTCTACCGGATTCTAATTATTAAGTTTCATTGAAGTAGCTTAGTACTGAACAATTTTAAGCTATCACAAAAATGGACAGACATTCATATAGATAAACATACAGATATTCATATAGATAAAACAAACATGTATCAGGCACGACTAAAGGTTAAACTGAACTTCAACGAAGACTAAACCATTAAAGATTAAACCGAATAGCAGCATGGCTAGCAAAAAAACAATCGAATTTAGATTTTAAAAGGTGGATACTCTTAATAGAGAGGTAAACGAGAAACATACAAGCATATACTTATAGAATATAGCATCACAGACATTATATGACGAAATTAAACCCACCATAATCGTCGCTTTTTTCGTGGAATCTCACAAAAATGGTACTCGAAGGTGCAAGATCCACATCGATTAGTGTTTTTTGGTTATCATTTGGAATCCTTTGATTCAAAGCGAAACATAAATCGAATGCTTTCGTACCACTGCGAAGATTCTGTGCAATGAATTCATAAATATGTGAAACTGAAATTAATTTTTTTTTTCTTAGAATTTACAATGAAAAAGCAATTATCTATCTTATTAAATCAACTAATAAAGCAACTTTATAAAGCATTTTTGCATTAATCGTTGAAAATGCAAAAATTGAACCATCAGCAGTATTGCTCGCATTGGTCAAGCAAAATCTCTGAGCGGAATTCTAGTCCAATTAATAAAATCCAACAACTTTACAATACCACACACTACGAATTTATTTAATTTGGTCTAAGGACCCACTACCTGAAATATATCCTTCAAAGGGAATAAATATCGGTTTTCTTTCCATAAAAATTCTAGTTGAATCACTCAACAACTACTAGCAATACAACAACTACTACAGAGAAGGATACCCTGCACTATTTTCGATGGAGAGTGAAAACCTGCATTGCACTATTATAAAAGCAGAACCATCAACACTGAAAATACAGTTTCATATCGTAATATAGCCCCTGAGTGTAAAAAAAAACGTTTAGCATTCGCTGTTTAATTCACAATCCTCTGCAATAAGTCTCGTATCTATTGCTCCATAAAAGCTTATAAAGTCGGAAATTTTTGCAAATTCCATAAAGACTTCAAAACAAACACCTTCGAGTTTCTACTATCAATCTTTGCTCTCATTCCCCAATCTACTGTCACTACTATAAAGCATAGCAAAAAAAGAGGACAAACCAGGCTCTCTAGATAGAAAGAGCGCTTGAATGGTGGTCTTATCAGGCAATTGAAAACGAATCACTGTGTGTTTATAAGCGGCTTCTTTCAGTTCTCTATTTCGTTGGGCAATAAACTCACGTGGTAGTAATGCTCGTTGTTCATAAGCACGCCTATAAAACATTTAAAAAAAAAACACTTCATTGCAATACACTCCATACTCGTGATATGCAAATTAAGCGTGTTGAGAGAGGTCGAGTTTTGCCATTTCTTAATTGCATACTCTGTGGCCCCCCTATTATTTGAGTATAAAAAGTTCCGGCCAAAAATATTAATATTTAGAATTGCTATCTAGCCCATTAAAAATTATCAATAGTAGAGAATTTTCAACAAATTATTTTACTCTCTAAGTTTGGCTGAACATATTACTTCCGATTGTTCAACCAAAAAATCAAATCCTTCGACTTAACTCAATTACAGTGAAGGATCATTTTCTTTCCTTACTTCCCTCTAATACCACACACGAACAAAGAGAAAGTGTCGATCAATTAAGCGATTTAAGCAATATGATAGAATAAGAAAAATAAGTGGGAAAGTTTGTCATTTTTCATTACTGCCAACAAGGTAATGATACGTCCCTCATAAAACCGACTTCTTGTACAAACCTGTATAGAGGGAAATAACACCTTTCTGCCAATACCCGAATGACTTAAAATTTGTATACCTAAATCAGATATTACTTCCTAGGTGGGAATAAAACTGAGATCAGAAGCTCATCAACCGATCCCCGATTGGAATAAACTGCTAACGGAGATAGCAAGGAGTAAATTAAGACATACACTTCTTCTCTGAGATCCTTCTGCAAACTTTGCGCATCGTGCACGCTTAATTCGAAGAATTTATCGTCGATATTAGATGCAGGGATGGCAGATTCTGATGCTTTTGCATCCTTTCTAACGATCATCACTTTGCGATCGCATTTCGTTGTACATACCCTCGAATCCACTGATGGCCGTACTTCTGCTTCCGAACGTCCAATTGCCAATAGTTTTGTTTTAATAATCGTAAAGAAAAAGGCAGTGCAATGCAACGAGGATAAGTCAGTTTCAGTCAATAATCAGTATGAGCTCACCCTAAAATTGGTCGACTCATTTGCTTGCTGTTGCGTTGTGGTGATGTTTGGTGAATCGATAGCAATGCGACCGTCTGCAGTTAAAAGATGCTCGGCACGCATATTCCCCATACTCGAGTTGAGATTTGTGTTTACCTTAACTTGAGAAGATCTACTAATAGATTATCAACACTATTGCATAGCATCTAATTAGCTGTCTAAACTAGACGATATTTTGTAGATGAGAGGTAATGGGACGATGGGATTGTAGTGCCTCAACTTGCATGGCGCATTTCAAAATATTTTCCAATTTCATGTTGAATTCTCCTTAAAAATTCTGAATATTTCAGCGAAACATTACAATTGACCGGCAAGCATTCGTCGATAAAAATAAGCCACCAAAACATATTCCACCAAAACTTTCCACTAATAAAACAAAGGGATAAATAAATGCAGTAAAAATAGGAAAAATGAATATTTAAGAGATCTTCAAGAATTCCTCCCAAAGGTTTTACCACACTCAAATTCGTTAAACAAGGACCTACATAAACATTAAGACTGGCCCTCATACGATCTTCCCCAAAAAAAATACAAATGCATCCTGAGAATTTACTTCGCCTTCATAATCTTTTAGTGACTCAAAATTATAAATTCTTCGAATAATACGACATTCGCTTCTTCGTTAAAAGTCTTCAGGTAAATTCAAAAACGCATTTCAAGCAACACTTCAAAAAAAGTTTTGAAAAACGAACATACATCAGATAGAAGTGATTGCAAACGTTCAAGCCTTGTCGTTGAGTGTTCATCAGCTGCGATCGCTGTGCTAGTGGAATCAGAGGTTGATGATTTCGTTATCAATTTACTGCTTTGTTCACTTCTCGTATTTGACGAAGTTGGAGTACTCTGTTCCCGAAATGAGCTATAATTATATGAAACTTAGAAGAGTACATAACTGCGGAAAAGATGGATGTAAAATGTTGAATCAACTATAGACTTCGATAGCGCAATGGAAAACTGCGCGAACAGGAATGACAGATAGCCATCAGTCTAGAATTGAATATTAACGCTCACTTCGTTTAAGCTAAAGAAAATCTATACAAGCAGAAATCATTACTGTTAGGAGACAGAAAAAAAACGTTCTTTTAAATGTAAGAAAAAGATGAGACCTACCTTGTGGATGAGTGCTCATTTTGAACATGCTGTTGTGCTGCTATCTCTTCATTTTTTTGGTATTGCTTTACGAATTCCTTCAATAATTATTTATTCATATGTAAATACCATCGCTGTCAAAATTAAATGCAAAAGGTGTTTATACCGCCATAACAAGTGCAAAGTGAACTGTCAAATTCAATTCTCTTATCTCTAAAAATATTGAAAGCGAATTCAACATAAAATCATCTTATATGACAATTCAAACTTTATTGTATGCTTATTTTTTATTAATAGTTTAATTTTAGATAAAACAATTCTTTCTCTTTAATGATTTTTAAAAGAATAAACAATTAAATTGTTACTTCGTTACTGCGGAAAGCTTCTTTCCTGAAGAAAAAAAAAATTCGACTTCTACGAACTTTATGAGAAAAGGCTCGATGCTTTTCAAGTTGAGCAAAAATATTCTAATTTATGATCGTAAGATCTTAATCTAAGCAATCCCAATTTGCCCATAATTTTCTTTTTTACTTAGGGAAAGCATAAATCGAATTGTAAGTTAGAAGCATTGACTAAAATAGGCCATTGGATGAAAGTTTCTCAATAACGATGGGGGAAACCTTCACGGAGGCGATACTCTCCCTGCATTATTCTATATTTACGTCGACCTAGACATCTCTAGCTTTTCATCCCTTATTCAGGAATCACTGATGATATATCAAACATAATAACCACAATTTTCTTTTAATGATTTGTGAATCAATATTCTGGTTCGATAGAACATCGATCACGTCCAAAACATATTGTTGTAAAGGTTCAATGGTGATGCAATAGATCAATGACTATTCGATATATAAGTGCGGATACTTCTAAGATTTATGTATTTGCCAATTGCTTGTTCAACCTCAATGAGAGGTCTTTGCGATTGTTTCGGCTAGTAAAAATCGAACACTTCTAAAAACCTTTAAAAGATCATAAAAGATATTGATACCTCCTCTCGTTGTCTTTCCACCTCTAAACGTTGTTGATTTTCTGCTTTTCTAGCATCGAATCCAACACTTAGTTTCTCTTTTCGAGCTTTTTCTTCGGCCACTCTTTGCTCGATCTTCCTTAGTTCTTCTGCAGAAACTTTCTGTGCCGAATACCTTAAAAACTTTTTCACTGCATATAACTGAGCTCGAGATGGAGTCGAAGTGACGACAATGCCACTCTAGGATGTCAAAGTGTCATCGTGTGAGGTCGTTAGTCCCTCAATCTTGCTCCGACACTACTATCACTATTGACAATAAACAGAGTTAATTTCAGGCGAAGGACAGCAGTGGAACTCGAAACTAGAAACATAATTCCTCAAAATCAAATCACTAATAAAAGACGATTAAAGATGATGATTTATTTTACAACCTAGAGATTAAGTGTGCAATTCGATTTAGCCATCGCATCATACAAGAAAAGCTCCTAATTTTCTAAAATTTTTATCGATCATGGATCTATCCAATTCAAAAAGTGTTGAGAAACTCAAAATACAACTCACTTCCACTACACAATATTTTTTTCCGCAGAATCTATTGATTGTATTTTCATACTCTTTGTTGAATCTCATTTTTCGTTCCAATGATGACCAAAGTTTCCTATCCACTCTGTATAGGTTCATTAGGGGACCTTAACAATCTTCCTTCCGTATTTCAGAACTAAGAGGGGATGCCGAATCAGGCTCGTATGCAGGACTTATTCATGAGATGACCAGCAAATCTTTAATGCAGTCAGGTTTTTCAGAAAGAAGGCTTTTACGCTTGAAAGCTTCAGAAATCCCTAAAATAAGAAACATCCCATCGAATAATTTCAAACATTTTTTCAACACTCAAAAAAAAAAACAGGTTCTTAACGCAGTAACCACAACCACAGCTACTTTGTCACTCTCTTCGCGACGATCGTAGAGACCTCTCTCATCCTTTCCTTCAATCTTCCTCATATTTTGTGTATAGAGAATACAGCTTCCAACCATTAGAATCTCAAAAAAAATAAATAAATAAATAAAAAAAATTGCGCATTTGCAACAAATATACCTAATAAGTGAGCGGCCAGTAGAAATACCCATCGATTTGAGTGTTGTCATCGATAGCTCTGCCTCTCCACGATACTGAAAATGTTTAAATCATCTCAACACCATATCGACAGATATTTTGTGATATAAAATATGCAACAATGAAATGTCAACAAGATATTTCGATAGGTGATAAGAGAAACGCAAAAATTTCTCTTCGAATGCAACCGATTCAGATGCATTTTCTATAGTAACACAAGTAAGACAATGCTATTATTCGAATAATCGAACTTCTCTAAAACTCTTATTAATAAGGCGAACTAAATATAGGTGATAGAAGGATGTACGAGGTAATGATTGCATTGCATGATCTCATTCAGTAGAGGCCTTATCGAAGGAATGCAGAAGCATGGCCCAACTTGGCTTATGACACATTCAAAGGTAAAGTGGGATAAACTATGGCGATTTACCTATTCATTTCGCTCCGTTCACTCGGTGTCAGTTCTCTATTGTTTGAATTTCGTTGATTGAGCCATCCCAAAAAGCAAAAAAAATACGAACCTCTTTATTCATGAAGGCACAAACTGGAATAGTTCCCTTCTCAGTTTCGCTTAAATCATATCCAAATTCAACTGAGAATACCGCCAAAACATCTAGCAGAGTTAGCTCGTTGCTTAACGTCTGCAGCTTTCTCGATCCATTGGGAAGCTGAAAATTTGATAAAATTCCACAAATTAATAAGCTAGAATCCCCCCCCCCCCCCCCCATTCTGCAAGGCAAATTTATCTACCACTCTCTCTAAGGGATCGCATAGTCGATTCAAAAATTCTAGGGGTATATCCCATAACATTTCCATCAAAACTTATTGACGCGAAAGGATGAGAAGTTCTTAATACTCAAATTCTAAAAACGATATTTAATAGATTTTTTTTTTAAATTCTGGTGGAAACGATTTAAACCTAGCACAAAAAGTCGGATATTTGAGCTCTACCTTAATTGCATCAAACAAAAATTCATGCAAACTTTCGTATTGCTATGTTAGTATAGTAGAATTAGAAATGAATGTTGTATTAATTAAAACCTGTAGAGCAATATCGACATTATTGGATGCGATAATACGCGAAATCGGAGTCATTTCGATGGTTGCGTTATTCGGTAGACCGGTAAGACGAAACGGCAATGCAACATCAAGGATACGATTCTGATGCTTCAATTCGTGTGCATCGACATCGTAACCTTGTTTGAGACAAGCTTCTTCCAGAACCTGAAATCCCTCTATGAAGAGATCTGTAAAAACTAATAACACTTACCATTTTAAAAAAAACACCCAACACAGCTATAATCAAAGGAAAGAAAATGGACAAATTCTCTCCTCTGATTGCATAGCGAAAGGACGGAACTTCATTAGACAACTATTTCTGCGAGGGACATTCTTTGAATTGTCGACCGATTTGGAGTCACCTCATTGAGCTCGAGCTAAGATGTTCGAGAACACAAATGATCTCTGTGAAGTACTATTTTCTAAACGTAGCGCTTTTTGGACCTTTTGTTCTCTTGTCATGAATCTAAGTTCCACCTGAGGTGTTTGAGCTTGATTCCGCTTTGTTTATCCTTAACTTTGGCGTAAGAAATTATTGTGGACTTTTAAAACTTGTCTACTTTTATTTATGAGTAGAATCGATGAACAAAATACAAAAACAACCGACCTTTCGAAGAAGGGTGGATGGTGTAACCTTAACGGTGCAACGATGTGAGTTTGGACATATCACCGTCACTCCACTCATCGTCGTTTTGTTGCAATATCCACTGCAATCAAATAAAACAATTATGCACACTACAGCAAACGACGGTAAAACGCTGTGACGATTTGAGTGCCAGTTACCTCAGGTCACACTTCAGAAACGATCTCGAACCGATGTCAGAGATACGAAATGAGAGGAATTTGCATTCAACGAATGTAAATGAATTTAAGACATGTTTTAATAATCATTTGCAGCAGTGAAAGATCCACAGACATAAAAAGTTCGAGGAGGGCGCTTTGATCGAATTGATGGCTTCAGTTCAGGCCGGGGCTACAACTTTACTCTCTTGCAATGCCTCCCTCTCGGAGAATTGAGCGATCCCGATCACGACTTCCTGGATTTTGTGGAGGGTCCAACATACGGAGTGCTCGGGGATCTTCCAAAGAACCCTGAACCTCAGGGGAAATTCCGCCCAGCAGGAACCAACCTCTCACTACTAATTGCTTTTTCTTTCTTTTTTTTGTCTTAAAAAAATTTTTATTTATTTATTTATTTCAATGAGCAGAGCATTCATCTCTGATCCACTTGGCTCCTGTGGTCTTTAGGTCGACCTCTCCTTCTTGCAGGTCGGTCACGTGAAGGTTAGAGCTTAGGCTCGTCTCGTGCCCATCGGACGTTGACGAGTTAATTCACCGTCGTTCCTGCTATGGCTGTCGGGAGTTGTTCCGCCACCCTTGTACCGATGAGGGTGCTGGGTGGGGTTCTGGTTGGAGCTTCACAACCGACCGCGCAGTAGACAAGGCAAAACGATGAATGCTAAAGGGATATAATAGTTGAAATTATATTAATGTGCCTGTTACATGTAAAAATAGTTTCGTATTGAAGTTCGACCACTAAATCTCAGGTAGGCAAAGTGAATACGTTTACTGCTATACAAAATGTATGTAAACAAGAAGACAACAAAAGATGTGGTCTCCTTGATCGCCGCAGTTCGAGATACTTCGTGAACCAACCTGAGGTGGATATGCGCTAAGTGTCACCTGAGGTCACACTAAATTGCAAGATATCATCGACGTTCGTCAATGCACTAGCAAAAAGCTGACGTTAGCTCAGCAAATCAATGAAGTACCACAAGATCACAGAGCGGAAATATCTTCGGCTATCTCGTTTTAGCACTCTGTTTTTGGAATATTTGGTTATTTTGCAATATTTATAAATGCTTTTCTTACATTATGCTGCTGAATGAAATAAAGCTATCAAGTTGAAGTAGAAAAACGCTTTAAATATGATTACAGTATTAAAAAAACATATTGTGCGATGCAGGAAAACACATTAGCCAATAGGATATTATAAATTATAAAGTAGTAAAGCAACACCTCTCTGAAAATACCCGAAACTTCTCAAATTTTTAAAAACTCAACGAAATTTCATGATATAATACGCATCTCCAATGTTTTATTTTTCTTTGAATATAGATTCTACTATATTGTATTATATTTAAATAATCTTAATGTAGAATATAAATAAATATAGAATATAAATAAAAGGTGTATTTCAGAATAAGCAATCGAAGCGATAGCACTGTATAACGAGGATAACCGCCATTAAATAGTCTAAGCTCCGATGTTAGAATGTGAACGATTCAGATCAGCCTCTACTATGTTTGTGAATAGGATAGAACAAAACCGAATTGAACTGAACTGAGTTGGAAAGAACAATTTATTTTACTTACTTACTTATTCACCTTCAAATATGAAAATAAGAAACACTTCGAAAACATAACATTACGGTTACATCTGCCAATATTAGAACGTATTTTTATTTCTCAATGCGATCCTCGGTTTTATCCCCATATCGATTGCACTGATTTGATCAGCTAAAAATCAGCAATCACAGAGTCCTACCAAGTGTTAAGATGTATCTATCTACCTGTCAAGGTGAATAGTGTAATTAGCTATTATTGAGTTCATCGTTTCATTATTGATGCTTGTTGAATTAATTGCATTACTTTTTTTTAATAATGCATAATCACCGACATAAACATTGCCCACAGATGGATACGAATCGGCGATCCCCTAAAGTTCCTATGCAAAATCCATCCTTCACCGTATCCTCGATGTTCTAAGAAACCAATGATGAAAATGCATTAGAGACAGCTATCTGGTTGGAAATTTTCAATGGCTCGAAAATTTCGGCTGAGAAATACAATATTAATGAGTTTTTGTTTTCCATTTATTTTCTAAACTCGACTAATATTTTTTTTCGATGAATAGTACGGCGCTACGACAGTTGCGCCCCTGACAATTGTGCCCCAATATGTATATACCAATTTAAGGCTTATGCTTGCTTCTAAACTTAAGTTTATGCAATTTTTCAATATTATATTTAATATTTTCACTCTGGTTAAAATCATATTGTCTTCGTTATCTGAATTGTACGCATATTTTCTATGTGCACAATTATCACACCTAAGATGCATCGTTGAATATTCGCTGAAGAAAAGTTCTAGTTGTTTTAGTTGCGGCAACTCAAGTTCTAGTTGCGGCAACTCCCGAACAATGGAGAGGAGATATATGTTGATTGATAGAATACGAATTTTGGACATCCGTTCATTGAAACAACCAAGTTCGATAATTTTTTGATAAGCGATAAAATGCTTGCAAAAAAGAAGGATGTAGGTTTCCGCTAAATCGACTGTTTATAAAAATTACTCGACTGATTACGAAGTTCATGCAAATTTTTTAGACGCATTTAAGAACAGATAACCCATTTCGATGTTCACAGATGAAGTGATACGAGGTTAACTCATCCACGTCTCCGGAAACCGGGTTATTGCCAGACGACTTCCGGAATCCGCTGAATATGCTTCGGATATCCGGAACTAAACACTCAACAATTATCTAGCACAGTGCACTGTGCAAGCTGTAGCGATGGGAATGTCTCACCTGCTCTGCGTCTCTGTCGTGTCTTTCTTTCTCAGCTGTCAGCAATGATCGGCTGTCGCATTATCTCACTTTAGAAGATCACAAATACGAAAAATTCAGAGAAAAAAAACAGAAAAATGTATCATAGTATAACACTGCAATGAGTAAGAAAAGCTAATTATTCACAAGCAAAAATTTAGTGCCAAATTGAGAAGACACATAATAAGGAAATACAAATAAAATCCTCTTTTACTACGCTGAGGTGCATAGCGACAGCTGGAACAGCCGGCTGGCAATAGGTGCAGCTGTCGCGTGGAACAATCGGCTGATTCGCCATTGCGCATTTATACAGCAATGTGGCGTGAGTGTTGAATAGCGCTATGAAGTATCTTACGAGCGTTAGGTTATGTTCATAGATGCTTCCGATGATTTTTGAGTCGATTTAAGAGTTGGATTTGAAATTTCATGAGGTCAACCCTTGCCTTTAATCCCTTTTCCACCCGTCTCTCCTATTCGTACGCTTAGATTATATCGTGATATAATTGCTTCAGTGATCACTGATCCATGGTCGTAGTTTTGAGTAGTTTTAAGCTTCATATTTTTTGTTGAGATGGGCGATTTGCATTGATAAATATTTCAGCAACTCAAATATTTCAACAAAATTTCAAATTTGCTATTGAGTTATCATTAAATTTCCGTTTATCTTTTATCGATATTTAGGTTTGTGCATTCAATCGAACCGTTTCAAAGGTCGATGATTTCCTTGCAAATGAGGCGAAAGGAACAAAAATTATTGGTGTACATTCATTCGAAGAAATGGCCAAGTTGGTTTTTTTTATTTTATCACTAAACCTTTTTTGAGTGATACATTCTTCCTATTAGATTCCAGAATTTTCACTTTTGATTATTATTTCCCCTATCTTTTCTTTAAAAAAAATTTATATATTGGTCGTTAATGCTTTTTGAAGTAGTGCATGCATATTTGGATGGATGGTTGTTGATTTTATGATTATCACGAAAATTAGCATATTGCCGCCTATTTCTCAACATTATCTAATTTTAAAGGAAATTGAAGCGACCACGTCGTGTATTATTATTGGTGAAAGCTGGTGAAGCAGTGGATAGTATGATCGCAAAGATGTTACCGTATCTGCAAAAAGGAGATATCATCATCGATGCGGGCAACAGTGAATATATCGATACGAATGTAAATTTCGAAGATTTATTCAATATTTTATGAATGTTATTGTAGAGTGGGGGGAAAGAAGAGGGGAAGGAAGATTATAGGGTCATGGATCTAAAACGTTTTGAAGGTGGGTCGTTAAAAAATTCTAAACTCGACAACAATACGTTTATCGTTCAAACGGATGATAATTCATATAACTGAATGTTGCTGCTTATCGAGATGACTAAAAGCATTACTAAAAGAGATTTACAAAGGCAGTTAAAAACGAAGGAGAAGAGAAAAATATTTAATGTCTCTTCAGTTAGTGACTGATTAGCTTTGAAATCACCCATAATGCAAAATTTTGATTTCCCGAGGGGATGGGAATTGTTTAGAAAGGTAGCTGAATGGCCTTGCAAAGAATCATGCGCAAGCAATCATGAATTTAAGCCAACATAGATTATCTGTCCAAATTGAAGAAGAAGGGTGGTCGTCACTGTTACCATTATCTAAATATACCTTTGAGGGGTGAAATAAGTTTATAACTGAATGTTGTGCGTCTTCCGCTGTAGACTGGAGAAGGGAATAGAGGTAGAAAATCTGTGGAAATCAATAGCATTTGTTCGTTCATGGATGATCGAGTCTCAATGAGCTTGCCTTCTTCAGCTATTATCGCCTTATTGGCGAAGAGTAGATGGTCGTAAGTCATGGCTTGACCTCAGAGTGAGGTCACAATCATGCAAAAAAACTGATGTAGAAGGGGAATAGAGAGATAAAAATCAGATCACCCAGTGATCTCTTCATACTGAATGTTGTGCGTCTTCCGCTGTAGACTGGAGAAGGGAATAGAGGTAGAAAATCTGTGGAAATCAATAGCATTTGTTCGTTCATGGATGATCGAGTCTCAATGAGCTTGCCTTCTTCAGCTATTATCGCCTTATTGGCGAAGAGTAGATGGTCGTAAGTCATGGCTTGACCTCAGAGTGAGGTCACAATCATGCAAAAAAACTGATGTAGAAGGGGAATAGAGAGATAAAAATCAGATCACCCAGTGATCTCTTCATTCCTCGATGATCAGCTGTGATCGTAACCAAACCATGCTATTGAAAGATCAATAAGAATGGTCTTTGAGTTTTCGACAGAAGCTAGTCGAAAATATGTCTTCGATGTTTTATTTCAGCGTCGTTTCAAAGAACTTGGCGACAAAGGTTTTCTCTTCGTTGGATCTGGTGTTAGTGGTGGTGAAGAAGGTAAATTTACCAAATTTTCTTCGTTTTCTATTGCCTTAGCTTAGAATCTCATTCCGTTGTTCTTTTTATGTTTTTCCTCTGAAATGAACAGTTGTTTTTGCGTCGATTGTTTTATGCATTCTCAATGCAAAAAAATAAAATAAAATAAAACGCAGAATGTGTTTTTTAATCCGATGACGAGTATCACAGTTGAGTCATTTGTTAGATCACTGATTTTGATTTTTAGGAAACTGTTTTTTACACGCATCGGACGATGGGAAGATTTTTGCATTCCTGTATTCTTTTCTCTTTTGCTGTAAATTCCAAAACGGGTATAGTTTTGCACAGCTATGCTCCGTTTGTTCCTTATGGAAGTTAGCGATTGAAGTTTAGTCGTTGCTTTCAATTGTTGATTTCTTGTTTAATTAAGCATTTGCCTAAAATTATTGATTGAAGGTGCACGACATGGTCCATCGTTAATGCCCGGTGGAGCTCCAGAGGCATGGCCGTATATTAAGGATATTTTCCAGAGTATTGCTGCGAAAGTCGACTCGGAATCATGCTGTGATTGGGTAAGCTGCAAAAATCCCGATGTTTTAGTAGTGTTATTTAACTACTATTATATTTGTTTTTTATCGAAGGCATAGGGGGAGTGATTCGTTCTCTTCTCGAATTAAGGGGTATCTATCATTAATTAAGAGGTCATTTGCGATGGCTTTCTTAGATTGGCTGCTCAATTACCTGCTGAGTTGTTTTTACGACATCTGAGAGCTTTAAAATATGGTAATTTTAACGATGCCATTGACCTTAAATCATATAATTTTTGAAGTTTTTTCTAGTCATGTGATTTTGTCTAGCAAGATTTTCTCCATCCATCTTTATTTTGGGAGGAAAATAGAGCAGAAATTTACTCGTATTTTTCTGTTAGTCGATAAACATATGTAATTTGCATATGAATATCATCTGCATTGGCTCTTACGATAAAATTTTCAAAGAGAATTATTGATTTTTAATGGTATGAAGGTTTGTTTTGTTCATTTCTATCATCGCTGTTTTTTAGATTGCTAACAAAGGTTATCTGAGGAGTTAGTAATTACTGTTTGAAAAGTTTGGAAAAATTGGATTGAGTTGGTTACATAAAGGCTTACACTTTGTTCATTTATCAATACAATTACTAAACCGCTAATATTTTTTTCAGTTAATTGTTAATTAAGGTTGGTGAAGCAGGTGCGGGGCATTTCGTTAAAATGGTTCACAATGGAATTGAATATGGTGATATGCAGTTGATTGGTGAAGCTTATAGTCTTCTCAAAGATGCAATTGGCCTGAATCATGACGAGATGTCGGTGGTGAGTGGCCGCCCTTCAACTTTGTTATTTAGTTGAAATATAACTACGGTTATAATCAATTGTGACCGTTTTTCATTCGTTTTGTTTAACAATTTTCGTTGCAGTGACGACATATTAAATGGAATTCATCTTAATGAGATGATGTTTCTTTTGGTAATATTTATTGAAAGTTTCATCGTTAAATGGGGGATATTATAGCAGAAGATAAGGATATTACTATCATCCACTTTGTTTAACAGTTTTAACAATTTTTTTCTTTTAAATTATAAAATATAACCCTATGGAGACATTGTTACACAAACTTTATGAAGTCACAACTCTTTTTTGATGCAAATTGCGATGGATTTTCTCGACTTTTAATGTGTTTACCGAAATGATCAAAGCTATTCTTTATCCTGAAATTGCATAAGAGAGAGAGAGGATTAACGTTGAGCTTCTTGAATTATACGCTAAATACTGCTTGAGTTAGTCAGTTAACACCGTTTTATATTGATGATATTGCTGTTTTATATTGTGGGTTGTTTTCATATGAAGAGAAGATGACTATTATTCATTTGATTAGCAGCTTTTTTTAGCATAATCGTTTGCAAAAATTCTTTCAAAATAGCAGATGCATTTCTTAAATAGACCTGAAATTAACACGTGTTAGAGTGCTGATATCTTTTTGCTTGTTATTGTTATAGAAGAGTCTTTAAAATATAAAGTGACCTTCCTTATATTCGAGTGATTTGCTCATTTTCCCATTCCCCCACAGGGGATCTTCTATTTTTATAGACTCGTCCATTTGAATGTCGTTCAAT
>QEWY01002479.1:53245-66788 GCA_006503575.1 Baylisascaris schroederi
ATTGATTTCACTTATATTTGTCTGTTTATGCGTTAGATATTAATTAAGGTGGAGATTAATTCTAATTTGTTAACAATCTTTTAGTGGCAATCTTATCAATTTTTATAATTTTTAGCCGAATTCTTCATTTAGATGTAGTGATGACAAGCACTCGATGAAATGATGGAATTACTTAAGAAGAGTTGAACTCTCAACTGCTTCCGAATGAAATCTTTGCATTTCTAAATATCATATACGCCACTAAAAAAGCACGATTTTATGGAGGTTTTTTGTTCATTTTGATGGAGCCGGTAAAACGAGATCATGGAGGAATGTTTTCAAATGTGAACAAATTCCAACCAAAGTGTTTTATGATTATGATCGCCGTTCGTTGATTTCAGAAGGGAACCGGTAAATGGACGGGCATTGCTGCGTTGACTTACGGTATTCCAGTAACGTTGATAGGTTCGATTTACAAGAGATCATTTGGTTCTTTCTTTTTCGTTCTATTGAAGTGTTTATAAATGCGGAGGAAAGGTTTTAATTCTTGGAGTTAAGCGGAATATGTCGTTGAATATGTGATAAGATAGAGAAAACCTCTTCATTAAGAATCCTTCTAATCAATCGAAATTGATTTTGATCACTCTTTGTCGTTAAAGATATTAATTGTCAATTAGAATGCAAATTCGAAAACCCATTTTCAATGTAAAAGAAATGCTGATGCTTCCGCAGTGTTGTCTTGCGGGTGATCACTCCCCTTCATAGTTAAATGTCGTCAAGTCTAAGAAAGTGGTCTCAAAACCACAACGTGATTCCATGACTTCGCATCGTTCCATTGCAAGGAATTAGCGGTTTTCATAGAGGTTGGTTTAAATACTTCACGATTGGTAATTAATGGGGTAATATCGTCGATAGCTTCGCACCATTACTGCAAAAATCGACTACGCGTTTATGCGACCGCTTAATGAGGCACTCGTTATCACGGCAATTGCGACAGCTTTGATAGAATGACTACAACGAAACGCAATAGCAAATGGGTTTGCAATATGCTAGCAAAAAAGCGGAGAAAAATATTTCTAGCTGCTTTATTCGAAATGAGTCAGTGCATGGTTGTCTCCTATAACAACGACCTTGTTGGTGGTTTGCGCAGTTAATCTCGATGGAGTAATGATGAGCTATAGACAATATCGCTGGAAACTTGTTATATTCAAGCGAAGATAGGGAAGGTCTATAAGTTCGTGATATGTAAACTTTCCCTAATTTCTATTCTTTATAAACGATATACGTAATTTCTATCTATGGAAGATGTTTTTGTTTTTTTGATATTTTCCCCCTCATTTCTTGCTGTGATCCTCTAAAGCATTATTGTTTCTTTATTTATAGGNTGTGAACAAATTCCAACCAAAGTGTTTTATGATTATGATCGCCGTTCGTTGATTTCAGAAGGGAACCGGTAAATGGACGGGCATTGCTGCGTTGACTTACGGTATTCCAGTAACGTTGATAGGTTCGATTTACAAGAGATCATTTGGTTCTTTCTTTTTCGTTCTATTGAAGTGTTTATAAATGCGGAGGAAAAGTTTTAATTCTTGGAGTTAAGCGGAATATGTCGTTGAATATGTGATAAGATAGAGAAAGCCTCTTCATTAAGAATCCTACTAATCAATCGAAATTGATTTTGATCACTATTTATCGTTAAAGATATTAATTGTCAATTAGAATGCAAATTCGAAAACCCATTTTCAATGTAAAAGAAATGCTGATGCTTCCGCAGTGTTGTCTTGCGGGTGATCACTCCCCTTCATAGTTAAATGTCGTCAAGTATAAGAAAGTGGTCTCAAAACCACAACGTGATTCCATGACTTCGCATCGTTCCATTGCAAGGAATTAGCGGTTTTCATAGAGGTTGGTTTAAATACTTCACGATTGGTAATTAATGGGGTAATATCGTCGATAGCTTCGCACCATTACCCGCTTAGTGAGACGCTCGTTATCACGGCAATTGCGACAGCTTTGATTGAATAACTACAACGAAACGCAATAGCAAATGGGTTTGCAATATGCTAGCAATGAAGCGGAGAAAAATATTTCTAGCTGCTTTATTCGAAATGAGTGAGTGCATAGTTGTCTCCTATAATAATGACCTTGTTGGTGGTTTGCGCGGTCAATCTCGATGGAGTAATGATGAGCTATAGACAATATCGCTGGAAACTTGTTATATTCAAGCGAAGATAGGGAAGGTCTATAAGTTCGTGATATGTAAACTTTCCCTAATTTCTATTCTTTATAAACGATATACGTAATTTCTATCTATGGAAGATGTTTTTGTTTTTTTGATATTTTCCCCCTCATTTCTTGCTGTGATCCTCTAAAGCATTATTGTTTCTTTATTTATAGGTGAAGCAGTTTTCGCACGCTGTTTATCGTCATTAAAATCGGAGCGTGTTGTCGCATCTAAAATCCTTATTGGACCGAAAACGAAACCAGAGGATTATGTGAATGATAAGAAAGAATTCGTAGAACATATTAGGAAGGTGAGTAGTGAAACGTGATCATTATTGGATGCGAGCTTTCAATTTCTCGATAGATTGCCAATTGCTTTATTTATTCGATCGTAATGTAAGATAAAGTTGAGTGATATAGAAAAGTTTGGACGCGGATCAAATATATAACGGGGAGGTAAATTATAAGAGAATCAAGTGAATAGAGCGATAATGCAATAGGCAACACCTGTCGAAGGTAGAGTGTATTGGGAATGGTGACATATTTGCAATGGCAACATATTCTTTAGTAGGTATTGCTGCAAATAAATTGAAAAAAAGCGTCAACGAAAATTTGTGGGCGCATTATTCAGATGGGTAAGAGGGTAGAGGGGAGGGCAATATGCACTCCCTTATACTGCAGGTGAAATTTCTCCTTTTCACGATTTTCAGACGTTTTTTTTTTCAGAAATGATGAAGATTTCTATATAAGTTATATGAATAATGCGAACAGAGTGGTAGTCAGAAAAATTCTGTGGCGGAAATGTACCCTAATATCGTTTCGACCATTTTTTTTCTTTCCTCTTATTGTCTACAGTCAAAGCTCAATTCATAGCGTTTTAAGGGGAACGTTCTTTCGATGCATTCAATGAATTTTTGAGATGCCATAGTTCGAGATGAGAGTACTGCACAGCAGCTTATTTAGGTTCCGTCTAGAGAAAAAACCAGAGAAATTTGCTGGATATTAGGCGACTTCTTAATCTCCGTGTAACTTCTAATTTCTAGCTTGAAAGCTTCCGGTTTCTGCAGTCTTTTTTATTGAGAGGAAAGGAAAACCATAAATTTCCCAAATTTTCAGGATACGATGAGCTAAAATCAGGATTTTATGGCTTTAGCTTTTTGCAAGTCTTGCAACCATCTCACTACTGCAGTTTATTCACATGATTAATGCGCTAACCGAAACGGAACAGGTATATGAATATGGAAATAAGTTGGTTTTTAGGCATTGTATGCGTCAAAGATCGTAAGCTATGCGCAAGGTTTTATGCTTATGGCTGAAGCGAGTCGACATTTCGATTGGAAATTGAATTTCGGTGCAATTGCATTAATGTGGCGTGGTGGATGTATTATACGTTCACGATTTTTGGGCGATATTAAACGTGCATTCGATGAGAATCCAAATTTAACCAATCTACTGCTAGATAAATTCTTCACAAATGCCATTCATCAATGTCAGGTACAGTTTTTGCTCGCTTACTTGCTTCTATTTTTTATCGGATTCTGTAACCAAAATTGCTATAAGTGACTAAAAATAAAGTATAGAGAGGGTTCCATTTTTCCGTTGAATTGAGAATGTTGGGGAAAAAAAGAAATTCTTTCGTTTCCATTTTGTAATCGAAAATGCAATATCGTTTTTGAGGATTCATGGCGTAAAGTTTGTGCAACATCTGCAATGCTTGGCATTCCAACGCCAGCTTTTAGTACTGCACTTGCATTCTATGATGGTTATCGCCATGAGGTTTTACCTGCCAATCTAATACAGGTATGATTGAATATAGTTGTTGTCATTATTCTAAAAGATGGCTTAAAGAGATCATATTTTATTTGTTTATTTGGTAGTGTATTGATGAAAGGAAACATTGCAGCAAACGGTTCTGCTTTGATCTAGTTCATAACAGATTTGTTATAAAGTATTGTAACCATTAAAATATTAAGAAATGTGGCCGTGCTTTCATTATAAATCAATTTTTCTTTTCCTTTTGCGGAGTGGAAAATGTTTGCATAAAGAGGGGAGAAATCTCCGATTGCGGATGATAGAGAGGATCCGAAATGCCAAAAAAAGTGCCCATATTTGATGGCTCAGGATTCGCAAGTTGATAATCATCGACCCATCGATTGGTGATTTGAGGGGAGATGGGGTTGGATTTCTCCTGAAAACACTGCAGGTTTTATCGATAACAGTAAATGAAGATGGTCATTTTTGGTTAAAAAAAGGTGGACTAAGAAGCATATGAAACATGGCAGTGTTCCTTCTGTCTCAGGAAACGATAGTCCACTTGCACGATCCTATTTCCATCCTTATTGAGTGGACGCTGACGGTCACTACTTCCTTTTACCGTCTTTGATGCACTCGTTTGAACACATCAATTTTTTATTGGCTTTTATCCTTCCTTTGCAACTTCTCTAAGCGTTCGCTGACTCTTTGTAGATTGATCGTTGATCACGCGATCGATGAGTTATTCTAAAATTTGAATCATTCTGGCGCCCCCGTTGATCGTGTTTATGAGATTCGTTGAACTGAAACTCTTTTTGAATGTTCCAGGCACAACGTGATTACTTCGGTGCACACACCTACGAAATGATGTCGAATCCAGGGAAATTCGTGCATACGAATTGGACCGGAACGGGAGGAAGGGTTACGTCGAACACTTATACTGCCTAGAAGATTCAATCATTTGAAGTCCTTATATTCTAACCCGATCGTTTTAGTGCTGTGATTTATTTGCAACGCTGAGCTTTAGGAGTTAAGTTCATTTTCGGCATTGAGTTGTGGATCAATCCAAAGTGGAATGCTTGATGATTTAATGGAGTTGTCGGATGCCAACTTTATTTCCATATGCTTACTGGTTCCGATGATTTAATATTTCATTTCATTCAGCGTGACGGTTTTATTAAAATATCATTTTTTTCACATTTAGCAAAGGCTTTTAAGAAGATTCGTTAAGAATTTCTTTTCTTTTTTAATTTTAAAAATACTGAAATATTCTTTACGAATTTTATTGAATACATTAAACGTTTATTTAGAGCAATTGCTTCTATCTGACCTCCATATCCTCCTATACTTAAGAATAATAAAAGACGAAAAATTTGCTTATTTCAGCAATTATAAATAAAGAAATGTAAATTAGCTAATTGTAGTAGAGAATCTCAGAGAGTCGCTAAAAAATTTATGACGACCTAACGGGTCATAGAATAAAGGTTGTATGGATCGTTATTTTCGATTTTTATCATTTATTGCGCACATTGAGTTTGATTTATTCTCAATTATTGTTTCTTTCTTTTTTTTGTTCCTCGTTACCAACAATAGCGTTGTAGCAGAGCTTGCTCCATGAAGTGGACAATATATCCCCTTAATTTCCTTCTGTTTTCTATATTTTTCACCTTTTTTTTGCTCCATAATGCTCTATAGGCTTTCATTATAGCTGCTAACTTATGTTTTAGCAAAGATTCTATATTTTATCGTTGAAAATAAATTCTCTTTTATAAGCTTTTTGATTTCTTAAGTAAACCTATCATTGTAAACGTTCCCGACAGAGTGGTTATCCGGCAAACTTTTCACTAAGAGAAACGCAAATTAAAAGAAATAAATGTTCTAACTGACATCTGTAAGAAATATCGATGAGGAATTAAGCCGTTGTTGAATGATAATCATCTTTACTGGAGGCTTTTTGCTTGAATTTTATACTAAATTTAAAATCATTTTTTTCCATTCTGCTTATAGATGCTTGATAAACTCTATGCTAGGGAGTACCATGGTTGATCATAAAGTCACTGTAGTGCGCGATACATATATTTGCTCACAAATTCTCTTCCGTCGATCATAAACGTTACATACGAATCGAATGCTTGATATAAATGGTGCATAAATAAAGGCAATAGGTAATATACTTTACAGTAGTATTCTTGCTTACAGTTACAGTAATATTGTGCATACAGAAATATTATTTTTACGCTATATTTAATCGCATGAAACATTAACATAAAAATTCTGTCCTATATGTAACGACAGAACTTTGCTGAACTTCAATCTGCAGCGCCACTCTTTATAGATCACTTACCGTGAACTTGTAGCTGCGAAGAGAGGTGAGCTAAATTTCATCTTCAAAAGCAGGAGGAGAGATGAACATCACGGAAGGATTTTATCGAATCAACTAGAGGAAGTTGAGTTTGAATATTCAAAGTGTATGATGAATTAAGAAGCATATCTATAAGCTTTGCCCAAAATAGACTAAAAATGTAGGTTAGTTAAGATTTGTGTTTTGGAAATTAGCTATGTCGTCGAGAATTATTGATGGAGGGAATTAAGGAGTATGAAGCTATACACCTCCTATGCTAATAATAGATCCACATGCCGTGCTCGTCTAATAAGCTTTCATATATACCAATAACTCAGGTGGAGCTTTTATAGTAGAGAAGTGAGAAAGTATGGCGGGAGAAAAGGGCTCTAAGTCGAAAAATGTGATGCATACTAATTTGATTTTATTTCCAATAAAGAAAAGGAGCTTCAATACTGATAAAAATGAAGTGACGCAAAGCGGAAAATTTCATGCACACCAATTGTCGATGATTGAAATTAGGTGAATGTGAAGCCGGCTGTACGATATGTTCGATATACTTTCTCTATAGAATTTGCATAAGCTGCCGTACGAAAATCTAGTCCAAGATTGTATTTTCCGGCTGTTTGAATAATCGCCTCACCTGAAAAATATTTATCGTTGAATGAAGTTGGCATACGCTTCAAATAATATCATTGTTAAATTTCTTTACATTTACTTTAGAAAAGTATCTCAATTAGGAAAGAATCTCAACTCTTTCAGTCGATGAAACTTTCTAGAATAATACTAAAAGAAAATTGCTGTAAATAATGTGGATGAAGATCTTGCATAAGCTGTTAGCTTAAATTCATAACTAGCAGGCTTTATTCCCAAATCAAATAAAGCCAAATAAATTGGCCCTTCTAAGGGTTATTGCCAGTGCAATCTCTGATAATGCATCATTATAGCACATTCCTTTGTTATGAAGTCATGCGTAGTCGCCTTAGAGATGAGAAAAAATGTGTTACGATAACACACTTCGTTGTTAGACCTAATCTTCGTCTCCCACTCTTCCTCTCATTTTCTATGCGATCATTTCTCATCAATACATCCCTCTCATGAATCAGTTATAATATTACAATCAGAAACAGCGAAAAACAATTGCTAAAGAATTTAGCGTTCAAATTTATATTTCAACAAATGGATATCATAATTTGTTAGCTGAATATAAAAGAAGATCGACAATACTCTCATATGAGTGAACATCTTACCGGAGCGTTGCATAGTGTATTCGAGACCCGAATGTACAATATCCTTTTCCGACGCACCGGCGATTCGTGCTTGAAACGCAGACGATGGCTCAATTTTCACTTTTGTCCCCAATGAGCGATTCAATGACTCTTGCACACTATCTGAAATCCTCTTTCGAGATTATTTAGCCCGCGGTAGCTCAGTGGTAGAGCACTCGCCCGGCAAGCTAGAGGTCGCGGGTTCGTCCCCGTATGCGGACAAGTTTTCCATTGGTCATAAAAACATCCCATTATCATTCGCAGTCTGAGCCGGACTTCAGTTGGCTCATAACTTAAAAACATCAAACGATTATTTAGCCTTTACAAATATTATTTACTCACTAATATTAATGCTATAATCGAAATTCGTTGGTTGTTACCACTTAATGACGTTGAAATCTACGAGCCATTGCTGCAGATTATTCACATTAAAGTGCAATACCTATTTGTGGAAGTATTAAAACTGAAATAAGGAGGGGTGGAGGGGAGGGAGGGAGGGAGTAGGAGGAAGTGGAAAAGGTAAATATCTAAATATCTAAATCCAAATAAAATCAAAGTGATCGTTGGTTAGCTTTTGTCAAGACTAAACAATAAACGGTAAACACTGACTACATATAGATATCGATAACAACATATTTGAATAAATATTTCCTAAAATATTACTAACCGAGTAGATGATAGTTGGAATCCTTTTCATATTTGAATGTCAGTCGACCAAAACTGACATGATTCAGATTTTTAAGCCATTCGAAATACGATACCGTAACACCACCACTATTGACAAACATATCCGGTACAATAAAGCAATCACCACGTGCAAGTAGGATTTTATCGGCTGCTGGTGTTGTTGGACCATTTGCTGCTTCAGCGATCACCTAATAAGACTATTGAATCTCAATTCGACAAAGTGATTCCCTTTAGAAAAGAATTCTTCCATAATATTTTGTGATTACTCTTTTATACTCATTTCGATGAAATATTCGTGCAATCAACGGGAACACTCTCATAAAATCATAAAATAATTCCTAAGCGATTAGCTTCGATGGATATAAAGATATGGGAGATGGGGTTATGAAACATTGAGCATAAAGAATGGATAGAAGCAATTCGTTAGATGATGAGCGTTATTGCTATATAGTTTAAATAATTTTTTTCGAAAATTTCGCGGTCGTAAGCTTTTATTATAGTTGGCTTTCAGAAAAGAATATCACTGGAAAGTCACTGATTGACTTGTAACTTAGATGAAAGAAATCTGTTCATAGTGTTTAAAAGATTGGAATCTTTGTTGGTTAGGAATAAATTTTCATCTAGCCCGTTAGTGATCTTATCATTTTCTAGCAATTGATTTTGCTAGCACAAGATCACTATACCATAATCTGTGATCAATGAGATCAGGCAATTACTGAAGATTTAGCATTGATGGTACGGTATCAAAAATTTGCATCTAACTCTTACCTTAGCTCGAAGTTTACCGGCGTTGTCTTTATGAATAACTTTCTCACAAGCTGCTGGTACAAAAATGTCACATTTTTGAAACATAAGTTCTCCAAATGGTTGGAAATTTTCCGCACCTGGAAAACCCTGAAAAGAGGATTCAAATTTTTTTTCTTTTATTCCTCAAAAGGGCATTCTCGAAATTCAAGAATAGAGCACCACTTTAGCTTACAATGCGCTCATCGAGACATGCTTGATAATAAAAAATAGGTTGCGTAGATAATGCTAAAATCGTTTGATACCAACAAATTCCATAAAGAAATATCATAAAAATTTAGATGCGTTTTATTTTGTATATGAATATCGAATTTTTGATGCATAACAAAATCAGCATTCTTGAGGAAACCTAATAATTGCTTCTGCTTGAAAATTGGTGAGATGTTTTTTCATGCAAATATTCGATGCGTAAAATTTCTATTGCAATATAAACACATATTTATGTAAAAGATTAAAAAAAACACTATGGGAATCGTTGAAGGAAAATTTTTACCTTAATAGTACCATGTTCAACTTCCCAATTTTCGAGTTCTTTTGGATGAATCCCATCGGGATTATAAATTGCACAATCCCATTCTTGTACACCGATACAAATCGCTCCTGCTCGATGCAAATAACGCATCGTATGTAAACCAACATTACCGAAACCCTTTAAATATATGCCGTTAATATATTAGCATTTAATGCATAAATTTGCATATTTGTATTTCTATGAGTGAAATATTTAAAAATTATCGTATTGGATAGATGGAATTAAGTGGACACTTTGCCAAAATAAATACGTGAATATGTTTCACAATTTGATCTATTTTTCTTAGTTAGTTGATCACCATTGATCTAGATGAAAATGGTAATGTGTACTTAATCCAGAATAGCTTCGAGAAAATGCTGCTGAAATGATATCTGTTAAATTGTAACATTGACATGCATTTATCTGGTATAATTTATGTAGTAGAGTAACCTACCTAGGTGGTCTATACAGTTAACCAACCTGTCTAGTCTACATATTACAGGCCATATCATGGCATTATCAATAAAAGTGACATTTTATTTCAGTTGCAATAATGTAATATTTATCTATTCAATGAAAGACTTCACATTTCTAACGAGAGTACACAAAAATGGTGCCAAAATGGATATAATATAAATGTGGAGCTTCATTTAAATCAATGCAATATAGAGTAATGAGTGATAAATGGTTATCTTCTCGTTCACAATTTTCATCTCTACATTTCCATTCTTTATGGACAGTTGCTGTATTAAGCAACTTTCACATTTATTCTCCCTCTCCTGCACCCCCTCGTCCCCCTTCATCTCTTTTATTCCGTCACCTAAACCATAACGAAGCTCTATGGAAGAAGAATTAGTGGATTTACATAGATTTGGTCATATGCAACAAATATGAAATATGGGAAAAAGTATTTCAGATTGAATTATAGATAGCATTACTAATTGGATGACTTTCAGAATATATCTGAATGAATTCTCATCGAATAACCATTTCAAAAAGCATCATTCAAAATAAGCAACGAATGAAATTTCTCTTTTTTTTAACAGGATTAATTTCAGTAACAAAGAAAGCAACAAGGAAATATACCTGAATAATGAATGTTTTACCTCGAAGACCAGTTTCAAGTTTCACTTTCGACATTATTTCCATATTATTTAAAAATACTTCTAAACCTTTCCATACGCCTCTACCAGTTGCAGAAATACGTCCATGAATTCCTAGAAAATAATTTTCATATCATTGTGAAATTAAGCTCAAAATTTAAAAGCATTTTATCTAATCTTGACAAATTTTATTTTAATCCCCCATTTCTGCCTCCTAAAAAAACATTGTTCAGCATCTAATATGCAGTAGAACAAAAAAATTTTATTTAGATAGATGTGGAAAATATTGTTTCACTTTGATGTAATTCTAAATTTAAATTCTAAATACAATTCTAAGATAAAAGTAATTACTAGAAAACTTTAAAAATTCGTAAAGATATTGGAGAAAAATTGATCGAAAGAGCGAAATCTTCAACATGTTTTCCACTCATAATAGCCGACTATCAACGTCCATCACTTGTGGACTCTATAAACAACACAATTCCTAGCTGAATGAATGAACACTCAAACTTCACTTCTATAGTGCAGTAAAACTGATCTACTGCATTTCGCCAATTAGCGGCATATCAAAAGTAATTAGTCATAAATTTTTGGGTAAATTTGATAGGGATATCTTCGTATATTGTATAATTCGAGTAGAAATAATAACCTCCAGCAACAATTGGCTTTCCAGTAACACAAGCAGCCGCATCCTTATCCAAATGGCCAATCGTTTGTGCGTAAGTATCGGCGATCCAACCCATCTCACGTTCACCGCTACCCATATCCGGCGCTGGTACATCTATACCAGGCCCAAGAAAACCTTTCTTTGCGAATTCAATTGCTACTCGTCGTGTAATTTTTTCGATCTCATAGTCGGTGTATTTTCGTGGATCAATCTTAATACCACCTTTAAGAATGGGTGGAAGGTTTTTGGGGGAGTGGGAGAGGGGAGAACGAAGAGCAACAGCGAAGTTAAATAAGCGAAGCAACACAAACCGAATGGTACGTCGACCACCGAACATTTGTAGGTCATCAAAGCAGAAAGCGCTTTCACTTCATCCTCGCAAACATCCGGCGAATAACGTATGCCACCTTTAGTGGGTGTTTTATGTTCGCTGTGTTGTGCACGCCATGCTTGGATTATTTCGAATTCGCCATTCTCACGACGTATTGGAAAGGTTATATAAAGCACCTGCGAAATATCTAATAATATCTAATGGTTTTGATATTGATCAACAAGATGCAACTAAATCCGATAACAAATACAGTCTATATGAGGACAATATGAAGGAAACACAACATGACCTGAACGAGGAGGGGGGAGAGTGAGGTGGCTCACATTTGAGGACAATGATATAAGTAGTCAAAATTTCAGAGCAAGAGAGTCTTTAACAGATGAACGAACCCACCAAAGGAGGAAAAACCTACAAATGACTCTCCCAATATTCTTGTTCCTAGGCCGTCCCCTTTTAAGATGCTAACCAACCAATGACGATTCGGGCCCATGAACGATTTCAACTTCGTAATTCGCCCTTACGCTCTCAATATAAGCAAGCGTTCAGGCATTTTTAAGCGCATCTACCTTCTCTAGGAATTGATGGTTAGCTGAAAAATTTAGATGGAGGTCATTTTATGGTGAACATTAAATTGGCCAAGTTTTGTAAAGCTTTAAGATTATTGACTCTCAAGCCGAAATTATTGCCCAGACAGACATACGCAAACACACAACTAGGTAAGTAGAAAGAAGGTATCATATAAGGCGTTCGATAAATATAAACTTATAAAAAGCGCATAAAGCTCATGCTGCAAATTAGGCAGAGAGCTTTGGTTAAGTCGTGAAATGAGTGAAAAACTGCAAGAATATTTTTGGATATAATTGCTGCGATATGTTTATCTAAAAGCTCTCTGATAAGGGGTATTTTAGTGCAATGTTCATTGTTTGATGATGTCTTCTTTATTCTTATTCAATTTTGTGTTCTAATTACGAGAATGATTTTATGCAACGCCTATTCAACCTTATTCTATGAATTGCCAAACGACTTCACTCTTCACCAATATCATGGGCTAAAAAATGATTGCATTGTGAATCTTTATCGATAGCATTCTAAAAACTGGGAAAAATGAAAAGAAGTTCAGATAGTATTCAGGAAGGATAATAGGAGTGGGAGATAAGGCCTTTACAATTATCACTGAAAAAGGAGTCGATCGTCACGTCAGATTAAAAGAACTCAATTAGTTGCCTCTGATGAAGAAAGTTTTCTCCATATAGATTTATGGCGCAATGGTTTTTGATCATTCAATACGACGAAATGTCGAAACATATCGGAAGAGGATGGATAAATACTATAGATAACCGTTGCTGCTAGGACAACACAATAAAGTGAACACTTATTGAGGTTTTTGCCATTCATGTTTTCTATCTCTTACTAAAGTGGAACAGCTAAGAGCAAATAGATTAGAATATTTGAGATGGCTAATGCATCTGTAAATCAAATCATGTTTTGCATAAATGAGCCTCTGGAAGCCAAAATACATATATTACCTCTAATATATTTTCATAGTTTTTGTTCAATTATTTAAAATAGTATCTTTAAGTTACAAAAACTCTTCTTAGTGAAACGTAAAGTAAGACTAAATTCATAGAGAAATCATCGCGCATAAGAGTTAAGAAATATTTTTAGAAAGAGCACAAAGAGTAGAAATAATCAAAGCATAAAACCTTATTAGCCGGTTTGATATTTGCAAGGATACCACGAACGAGACTTTGTTTCTCTGCTTTACTCATTCGTTGTGAAGTAATCTCTTCGATGAGTTTCGGCTCGATTACTGCCGATCCTTTATCGAAGTAGTAATCAACCATCTATAAAAATGGATAAAATTTTGAAAAAAAATT
>QEWY01002485.1:0-65177 GCA_006503575.1 Baylisascaris schroederi
GACTTAACAAGCTAACAAATTCCAAGCATCTTGAGTATCTGCAACCCTATTCTGTAGTCCACAATATATATAAGTCCACCTTACCTACTGCAAATTGAAACAATATATAAGCGATGCAGTTCCCATATTCACTCGATCCCACTAACAGACCTTAACTTCCAGTCTTAAGCTTTCAAGAAAAGTTGCGTTTAGGGTGTTGTTCGACATGTTGGATATGAATGTCGAGTGAATTTTTTTGACTACAGCCAGATCTAGGATTCTGTGAGTTTAAAATTTATAAAAAGCATGCAAAGCGTACGACTCGCCAATCACTCATCTTCTAGGCTATAAGCATTTAATTTTCTATCGTCGTAAACGAAGCAGTCCTAACTTATGCTACAATATCAAGCACAAAAGAGGCAATCTTCATATCCACTGACGATATGCATAAATCGGGGAACACCTCACTCACAATCCAAAGACAAATCAAAACGACGAAACAGCGAGTAAATAAAAACAACCGCTCACGACGGATGCACAACTATGAAATGAGCAAAATTTTATGCTTCTCATTTTTTTGTCGCTTTGAAAAATCATCGATGGATTCATTTGCTGACATCAGAACGATAAGCAAAAAACAAAACATCGACTAATAAGGAAGCTACTTTGCATAGTGAAAGTTAGCAATATAATGCTTTATCCACACAGCTTACCGATTGGCAACAGGCGGGGAAACGGGAAACTTTGGCTACCTTTTAGTGAATCTCACAGTCAGACTATATAGGCTACAATGGAAAGAAGGAAAGTGTAACGACATGGAATTTAAGGAAGCACAGCCCCTGGAAACCCCATAATACAAAAATGCTAGACTACTACTGGAGACCGATGTCTACGAGTCAGTTCAGTTCCTTGACAACAGAAAAAAAAAACTGTACTAACGGAAGACAGCGACTTCACTCCGCGGACAAAAAAGTCCTGGTTTCATCACCTGACAATGTCTTCATCCGTTATCAAAGTTTAGATCGAACTAACGTTGGATTCACTATAAGATGCTATCCCTATTTTCCTTCTATTGTTTATAGGCAATTCATCAAACTTGTTAGACCAGTAAGCGGCATTACAAAAAAGTACACTGCAGCATTCTCTCCACCTGGTTAGAAGCAAATGCAGCGATCTAGGACCGCATTGCTGCAATTATTCAGTATGGTCATGGAGAAAGGACACTTGGAGTGGAGCTAAACCAACATGAAAAGGGAGGATGAAGTTGTGGAGATCACCCAAAACAGCTATATGCAATATCTTCCACGAATCTCTCTACTACCCTCATAAGCGTCAAGTTGATTGCTCCGTCCCCTCTGCAAAGAAGAAATCAAATACATAAAAGAAACCTCTGCATGAAAAGCAAAAGAACACGACTCATCCCTACTGAACCATCAATGCATAACATAAAGAGATAGTGCAAAATGGTTTAAAACCACAACAACGTCTAAACAATCAAGAATAATACAAAAAGATGTTTATTGCAGAAGCACTACGATACTCAGCAAAGGTACACCTTCCAACAATAGCGTATCACAGCGAATCCACACTGCATGACCAGAAATATTCTGTGAAAATGCATCTAAAGGATCAACACCAGCCAATGAAAGGAACATGTGTCCAGCACTCTTGGAGAGGGATCGCTGTTGTGGACACGGATCTACACTTCAATGGCTTCATAGAGGTAACTGTCGTGGGCTATGCTCACCAGTAAGTATCCGGACCTAATTGCATAAAGAGGTGGAGAACATTCTCGTAGTTCGAGAACGCACTGTAGCCGATCCTCCATATTTCCGGAACGATGCACCTACAGCACACATCTGCCGAACTCAGCGTCAATATTTTTGAGCGATAAATGATGCCGATAAGACCGAAGGAACAGATTTTCAAAAACGGTTGTTCCTATAATTTGCTTTACACAAAACATCTTGCCAATAACGGTGAAATCATTGTAAATAAAATGAATACCTGGATGATACAAGCCTACAGAAAAACTGATCTAAGCGCTATAGAAGATAAATCGAAAAACAAGTCAAAGGAGTTAGTGCGCATGCGCGTCTGCAATTCCACCCATCGAACCAACCAGCGTCGTAAAGTTGCGAAAAAAAAACATGAGCAATAATTTATTCATACTCCAGTCGAGGCATCGTTTCCGTGTAAAATATCATGCAAATTTGAGCATTTATAATTTCTTTACAAGTCGACGAATTAACCTGGAAAGTGGGGAAAAATTTAGATAACGCGCAAACCTTCTAAAAACATGCTTGTTTTTTGTTTTTTTTTCAAAGCAAACCACTTTGAAACACCATTCAATAACTCGTAACCTTTGTTCAGTTCAATTAAGGCTATTGACTGATTGCACTGAATAGTTGATAAGATTTCTGCAATGTGCAATACACAACAACATTAGTGTTTTTGAGCAATGTCGAGGGTGACCACTTGCACAGACTGATTGAAGTTTTCTATTTAATACGACAATGATCAAATTCCCAGAGAATTAATGCTGCGTAATTTCATCGATGGTAACTCTCCTCAGAAATTTCTGCATCCAAGCAATAACGAGGAATTGTGAAATTCCCCTCTCCAAATGGAGTAATGGAAGAGAGATAACCTTATATTCCACCTATAATAGAAAGCATACACAACGCAAGTACCGAAATGGGCAACCTTCGTGTAAAATATGCATTATGGAGAATGAAAGGCAACGCTAAAAACCAGTAAACTTCCACTGTCACTCCCTTCTTTCCTAACGATGAAATGCACTCGAAAAATGGATAAAAACTGAAATATATAGACGAATGCGCAATAAGATGACGAAAAACGCTTAACGATTCATTTCTGGCAGCTCCAATCCAACCAGATTAGCGCTCTCCGTTATTGAACGCTCTCCTCCCTGAAAAACAACAAGTCAGCCAAATAGATCGATCTAAACGCCCAACTAGCACCCTAGCAACACTTCATGAGCTTTTCCCCTCGTGACATTAATGGATCAAGTATTTGTGAAGTGTCTCTAGTTAATTCTCCAAAGTGCACAGAGAGAAAGGGTAAAGGTAATGGTCCCGATAAGCCAAATATGGATAGAAGAAGTAGTGATTCGAAACATTAGAAATTTTGAAAATAAAGAAAATATAGCGAGTATGTTTTGTTTTCCTACAAGAAGTTATTCAATATAAACGAATTTGAAGCAATGAAATTCTGAGAAGCAAAGATAAAGAAGACGCAACCCTTTCGTGCAAAAAAGGTGCAACTGCGAAGGGCGAAACAAAAGTGAATTTGCACATTGTGAGGAATCAGAAGCCGCCGTTCTTCATAATCATTTGGCTCTTTAAGTGCCGTTGCAACGAATTCCTATCAATCGAATCGCTTAATCAAGAGCTTTCATGAAGGAAATTTGCATAGGTATTTCGCATAGAAGACGCTTCAAAAAGGGAAAGAAGCTGTTTTCTTCATAGTAGAAGTGAAAATGCTGAAAACCTTAATTTCACTTCGACCTCCCCTCCCTTCGTCCAGAAAGAAAAAAGAATTGGTACCCTCACCGAAAAATATTGCATTGAAACTAGAAGCTGCTCTATCTCGAATGATTAGTTGCAATAACAACGAACCTTATATTGTTCTTGCAGAGCCTCTAATCTCCTTGTACTAAGCAGATAATGTCTGTATATTGAGGCCAGATGCTCCATCTCGTTAGGCGCCTTACACAACACTTTCTGCGTTGTCCGATGGTCACGACATTCCCTCATAATAAACCGTGTCACTGCACTCTTCGATGTGAACTTCTGTAGTATAGTGCCATAAATTACTACACTGCTCGTTGCTAAAACCAAACCATCTCATTGCAGATTAGAAGAAACCATCTTGCAAAGTGGGGGATCTCACTGAATCATAAATGGAAATCCTCAATAAACAGTGACGGATTTCGCAGTGCATCTCAACATCACAGTCATTTGTTACTGCAATCTGCCTCTTAATGAAAAAATGTTTTAAAAAATTGGGGACATATTAATTAAAAGCGCTCTTACCCAAATACAATTGATACCCAATTATGAATGTATTTGAATAGGCGCTGGAAACTCGTTTAAAAACTTTTCATAATTTTCTATGCATTCATAAAAATTTGATATCCCAAGAGAGCTCAAAAATTTTTTTGTGAAACGCAACAAAAGCTGAATTCTCAAACTTGCAAGGGCCGAGGGCAGCTTGCCACTGCAGGGAGATAACTCACGCCTTTCCACAACCAAATTGTTCTCTTATCAAGATATGAATAGTTTCTTCTTCTGACCTTTGCAAAGACAAGGAATTCTTGTGGTGAATGAAAATCGGTCAAAAACAAATCTAAACGGAAATGAACAAATGAGTGATTTTGCTCCATTACTTCTTAAATGCAATCATCATACCTCATCGGCCTTACGAAGTTCATGAAAAATTTGTCGTATAATAGAAACGGCACGCGAACTCCTTTCAACGCTTCCCATATCGAATAACTGTTGACACCTTGATGAAACAGCCAATGAGTGCAATAAAATCAACAAAAAATTGCCATATTTGATCGAGATCAATCGATTACGGCATAACGCAACAGCTACGTTCAATCACAAGAATATCTTCAGTACCAATTCCGCTCGAAAACAACACAACGACCGCGTTAATAGGTGGTGATATATACCACAAAGAGTGATACGATATGCTTTCGCTTGATTGTCACGTTTCACGATTGTTTTGTATGGAAGAGAGGGAACAATCCGTCTTTATGGCTAGCATGTATCAAACAACGGTGCCAATAACAGCAACTGAGCATCCCCAATTATGTGAAGCTGACCTATCGCAGCGAAATCGACTGAAGCTAAGAAAGAAGCACCGACTAATGCCAAAGTTATCTCGTATAATGAAAGCGTGTAGCTCTAACCTTCAGCAGAAATTTCTTCGGTAAATGTCAAGAAGTGACAGTATTTGTTCAAAGATGCACACAAATTAAGCAACCCGACTCTTCAGGTTATCTTTCTCTCGACCTGATGTAGCGTAGGTGCTGTGAAAGAAAACAGTACAGCTCCACAGAATTCCAATAAAAATTTTCGACGATTTTGAAGCACATTTGTTGATCGAGCAGAATCTATGCTACAGGGGAAGCTTCAAGTCGGAAATCTCAGATCAGTGCTCCATCTCTGCTATAACTCTTCATAAAATGCTTTGCGCCTTCGGAATTCCTCAATTAGTTCGATATCATTTCTCACAAAATGCAAGCATATATGAATATAGTGTTCTGAAGCATGATAACAGTAGGCCACAACATGTTATCGAAAACTGCGAACACAGCTTTAATCGAATCGAAGCAAAACCTTAACACAATGACTACACCATTGAAAAAACATTCATACAATCACCGAAATCTCTCGTCACGTCCACCATAAGAAGGTGCAAAGTGTGTAAACACAACGCAAATTCAACCGAAGAAATATTTCGCGAAGGAAAGCACTTATCAACGCATATGTCAAGCCACATAATCTTTGAGCATATTTCCTATGACTGCAAACATTAACGCAGTTAGTACTCGGTTATTAACTATATTCGTAGATACATGCGGATGCATTTTTAACTAGAAGCATACTACATCACCTGCTTCATCCAAATCGAAAAGTTCGAGTACCCTTTCTTTACACATACCTCCACTCCTACCTGTACACCACAAATACCCCCCCCCTCCCCCCCAATTTAAATCGACAGACGCAACGCAACACTCAAGCTTTGGCACCATTTAGGCGTACAAAATTTGGCGCCAAAAACATTCGCCACTGATCGCATCGTTCGTCGCTGGTTCGCCTTCAATCGTTCCAGGATGGATCAAGGGACCCATGGGACCTCTTTCGCCCTGCTCCCTTCCCTCCTCCTCCCTCCTCCCTCCTCCCCCCTCCCCCCAGCTTTCCCCTCTTAGACAGGGACTAGTGAGGCCTCTTTCATCCCTGCCCCCTTCCCTCTCCCCCACCCCAGCCTTTCCTTCTCAGCATTGGAGCAAGCGTATAAGGATTCGTGGCCTTCTTTCGGTGTACGTGGCTGCTACGGCGATAGAACGAAAGCTTATCTTTTCGTATCCCTCTCAAAAAACCAATAAAAGCCATGAAGAGTATGTTAGCCTCATAGGTTCCTTAATTGTAAACGCTACCTAATATTGCGGAAGGAGCTACCAAGGGGACAGTGGATGACGACCTGAGCTTGACTCAGTGACGTCGTTTCTTACGTTCTGCACACCCATCAGTGGCTTTTCCTGAGCGTTCCGTAAGCATGAATAGAGTTTGTCAACTTGTCTACTTGATCCCTTTTTAAGCGCTGGTCGCTTTGTTAAAAAGTACGGTCTGCATCCGACAACCCAGTTTAAATTCCTTATGGCTTCCGGACGTCGAAACGGCTATAATTCCCCTAGGATCACTGGTTTTCGGGAGACACGAGATTCAAAGTTTTCTCATTCCCTCAAGATTAAGCGAAAAACTCACTTGTTCCTTTAAAGTCAGCTGGGTAAAGAAAAACACGGCCACTAGCAACTTGGTTTACCTTGGTGGAACGTGTCAGGAGTTTGAGCTGCCTTTCATTGATGCTAGTTAAGAAGATTGTAATGTCCGTCCGAATACGAATGGCATGGCAATATACCTCAAAAAGTGCACAGACGCAGAAGGGATAGACGTTTCATGTATCACTTCCTGTTCAACAACACGGATAACATAAGCACGAGGACTGCGACACGTCTGTAGTGGAACTTGCACCACAGTTTGTGTGTGTGTGTGTGCAGTCTTTATTCGCAAACGAACAAAAAAAAAACTGTGATATACCAGTAAAGAAACTAATGGACATTAGGGAATTGCAGAGGCACAACTTGGATTATCTAACCTCGATTGGCATTCCAATTCTCTCCCGTCATCAAGAATCATGTACGAGGTCACGATAACGCCTAACAAAGATGTATATTGTTATAAGTGGTTTTTGTTGTCCACTGTGAAGGAATGTCGGTGTCAATTTGTTGGGTTCAGTGATTGTTAGAGGCGTTGAATATAGTTTTTCTCTAAGAACGCACTCCCCAAGTGGAATAATTAATAATTATTTGAAAGACACGGTTTGCCAATAAATACCCCTCAAGCAATCAATCACATTTCCTCGCAATGAACTTGCCCGACCCAGAAACATTTTCTATCGATCGCGTTATTATTATATTCTCCATGTCGACTGTCAACCGCACTTCCATCGGTGATTTCTCTTTCGCCTATAAAAACATTCTGAAATAGTGACGCCCTTATGAGTGAATGCTGAGTAATAGGCACCTTTTTTTTTTTGAAAATTTCTTAAATATACCCGATTTTCCATCCATTCGAACAGCGGTACTCTATAGGGAACTTCATGATAACAATTCAGTCACAAAGCATATATTTCAGGTAGATCAGAGTAATATTAAAGGCTACAGACACAAACAAACCTTCCCCCTATAGACAGACTCTTTCCTATACCTCTTTCCACCGTCCTCAGCGTTCGTGGATTTTTAACTCGCCATACCAAAGCAAAGAAGCGAAAATAAACCCATTTTTTGAATTCTCAGAAGCTTCACTTTATCCCCAATGTTGAACCACCACAATCCAGCCTCAACCTGCCAACACGAACACAAGATGCGCCACACATTCCACTTCAACAAGCGGCTGGCACTTATGTTCCCGTTGACAAGCAGAAGGCGCAGCGTTGTCTTAATTAAATCTTTTTACGGCAGCTGCGTGTTTCCTTCCAATAGAAAAGATCCTCATACGCTAATTTTCTATCAGAAATTTCGCTAATATTTTTAAGTCGAAATTGATGCTCTCTAAGTTGGCTTCGTGTAAAAATTCACAACTTTTCTTGGCTTCGTGTAAAAATTCACAACTTTTCTATGTTATCTTCACCCCTTTCTTTTCTTCACTATTTTTCGGTTATTTGCAGTTCCTTCTAATGTTTAGCTGAATGTTGCGTGTTTCACCATCGACTGGAAAGTAGTCCGCGACAGCATTTGCATACACCTTAAAAGCAATAAAGAAATCCCCAATGAACCTTCTGGTTGGCAGCGATGTATGGTCCCACTTCGGCCAAGAAGCTGACCAGAATAATCCTCAGTAAGGTGATCACTCCTTCCGCAGTACAGCCACAAATCTTGTCCCAAAGCCTGTCCAAATAAGCATTTTTAATTTACTTTAGAAGATAATGAACAGAAACTCTGAGAGTGGGTCACAAAAGCTTCATACGGATTACTTAGTATGAATGCTGAAGCATTCTTCTGCTAGAAATTTCTATTTGCCTTGCATTCATTCAATAGAGCTTGTTCAGTTTCTTTATAAACTGATGCAAGTCTTCACGGTGACCATTACTGGACGATCGTTCGATTACTGATCCCTGCTAATCGAACACTATGAGGCCGCAGAATATCATACCTTGTTAAGCTTCAGCCAGGGACTTCGAGTTGCTTGAGCTCCATCTACAAACTACAACCTTCATCGGATGGAGTCCCGGTTAAGGTTACGGATTATCTAGGGTTTGTACAGGTTTTTACGAAGCCTCTCGGGTGACTGCAATTGAGGCTGCCGCGATGTATGTCCACCATCTGGAATGATGAAGTGTAGCTCGAGTCGAATTTCAAACACAGAAATCAAGTAATTAGAATATAGTGAGTGAAGTAAAATGAGCAAATATTAGATTAATCCAAAACGCTCCGTTATTGGAAATAGACAGTAAAACAATGAGGAACTCAACTCAGATTGCCGTCTAGAAATAATAGAAAATCATGCAACACTCCTCAACGAACCTCAGGAGGGGTTCATGAGTGAATAAAGAGGCAGCCGCACTGCGTAACCAAAAGCGAAACGGCAAACGTGTCCACATGCCCGAAGAATCGAATGCCTCAGCCATCTCCCCATGCGTTGCCCGCAACCTTTCAATCACCTCATCCACTACCTTCAAACAAAAAAATTACATTTTGGAATCGTTTGGGTTGATCATCAGTTAGGTCACATGTGAAATGGATTCTGTCACACACACATGGCATCCCACTTGCAAAACCTTGCGCGTCACGCACATGCCAATCCTTGGCATATTTACTTAGTGCTGTGTATATCTGTGAATTACCTTCGGTAACGGGGATTTCAGGGCACGGAAAATAGCCAATGGAAGAGAACGGGTGAGGAGAGAAAGGAGCTTCGACAATTTCAAAAGTTTAGAAAAGTCGAAGGGGTGGCTTTTGACTGGGATTTTGCAACATTCCTCAAAAATCATACCGTTCTCCCAAAACCAGTCGAGTTTCCAAAACGCTTGGGGAGGGATTCCGATGATATCGAAATTGCAAAAGACAACGAGAGCGGGCCAGGGATGCTTCCCCAATTGCATTCCCCCTCTTCATGCACATATCATCTTCACCTCATTCCAATGACGACATTAGGGAGATTTCCTTGAAAGTTGTACTACCTAAATTCCCTCCATATGTTTCCAATCGCTCCATTTGTTCAGCGCACGTTGACCGATGCCGAATCGGCGCCGCTGGTCCGACATCTGATCTTATTGAACTTCAAGCACGATTTGCGAGGACCGTTATACCATTTGCAACTTTGAGGATCACAATTCACGAAGCAGAAGCTCGAACTTGCATTTATCATTTCCGTTTCATCCGCTAGAGGTTGTCCACAATCCCTTAATCGAAAGACGTACGGCACTTTGTAGCGATTGTTTTCTAATGTTTGCTTTCGTAATGAGTGGAGAAGCATATCAAAGAAGTTGGCACAATACGCACTTTTGCAATCCTGCCACCCGCCGAACCACCATCCTAAGTTGTCAGCAAACAACAGAGAACGCATGAGGCGGCATTTCTGCATGAACAATTCACGAAGCAGAAGCTCGAACTTGCATTTATCATTTCCGTTTCATCCGCTAGAGGTTGTCCACAATCCCTTAATCGAAAGACGTACGGCACTTTGTAGCGATTGTTTTCTAATGTTTGCTTTCGTAATGAGTGGAGAAGCATATCAAAGAAGTTGGCACAATACGCACTTTTGCAATCCTGCCACCCGCCGAACCACCATCCTAAGTTGTCAGCAAACAACAGAGAACGCATGAGGCGGCATTTCTGCATGAAAATTGCAGCATAAAATGATTTCCCTTCAATCCATCACACCATCATTCGTTTCGAATCACATGCAGCTAAACATTGCAAGTATTTACGCGACGTCATCACTTCAAACAGATGGACTGCAGACGGGAATTTCCCACGGACCGTTGAGAAGAGAAACGAAACGTTTTGTGTAAATAGCTATATCATGTGGTATTGAGATATGAAAATAATCGACTGCTATGACCAACTTTGTCATTGAAATGATCCAAGCAAAAACTTTATAAAAGACCGCTAATGCATCGTTTTTTGTATGCCTTTATTGCCAACGTTCTATTCGGTGGAAAGCACTCTATCAAAGTGAACATCAACCATGCACATTGATAGATATTGCATGATTAATGCTGGCTTTGTTAATCGCTTTACTGCACCGAACTAACAGCAATAATACACAAACTGCGATGCACTCTCGGTCTTGTCCTATTAAAAACGATTATATCTATAATCATATGTATGGGCATGTCCCTACAATTATCAACTAGATCACGTCTCTTCGTATAGCTTCCTTAATATCAAACGAAATGATGCAAATCTCTCGATGTCATCAACTACTATTATAAACCTATAAATAACTCGATATAATAAATAGAAAAAAAGAAGGAAATACTAAGCGGAATATAAACCTTGTATAGAACATCATCCGTAAAAACAGAAGCAAGCAACGCATCGAAAAACTTCGTTAACCAAAATGCGTCCAACCATTCCGTCTCACAAAGTATCAACATTTGTTTTGCAATCTGAAAATTCTTCTTGCACTTAACATCGAGCAATCAATATTAAATTGCACATATGGGTGACTCTCCTTCTGCATTCTCCTTGGCGATAATGGAATAGGAAGCTGTAATTTTTTGCATTTCAAA
The DNA here is from genome assembly GCA_006503575.1 of Baylisascaris schroederi. Lineage (NCBI taxonomy): Eukaryota > Metazoa > Nematoda > Chromadorea > Rhabditida > Ascarididae > Baylisascaris > Baylisascaris schroederi. The sequence goes on from QEWY01002485.1 coordinate 11,032, forward strand.
AAGCTTTCAGCCATTACCTAAAAATAACAATAATACAATCAATGAAAATATTAGAACTTCTACCTCTATATGAGAAGCAATTGTCTGAAAAATCAAAAATTTTTGTCGCTTTCGGTATATTTTCGATTAGATCAATAAGCCACTGAAGCTTAAAAAATTATTAATGAGGGTTATTTAATTTCATATTATTTCGATGATAATCTCGCACTCACAATTCGCTGGTCAATGGTCAATAGCATAAAAGATCGTACAATAGTAATTTCCGTCAACGTACAACATAAAACATAAGAGGTAGAAATATCTCGAAGACTGTAAACTCTCCTTACATAAACCGATGCATTGCGACAGCTGCTATACCAGACAACCCAATGACTATCTCCTCCATAGAATTCAATGACTCTGACCTTTTTTATCAATATCAAAAGACCATGGGAAAGTAACTGTAAACCCGGCCATAAAATTACCGAGAATACAGTCTGAAAATTCGATTGTCTGTTCAGCTAGCTCAACATATCTATAGTGCTGGAATGTCTCGGAACAAAAAAAGGATTTGAACAGTAATCGATATTACCGCGAGCTGTGCCTGTGAGTGCAAATCCCAGCAGTGTTTGTCTTTTGATGAAGGCAATCGACCCTCACCCAGCTGAATCATACGAACGATATCGACGTCGTTTGGTTGCACCTCACTCGAATCTCTAGCATTTGAAGATGACCATGAAGATGTCATTCGCATTACACTCAATGACTTCAGCAAAATTTCTGCCTTAAATTCAAATTGAATTCAATTAAAAACGTAATTTTCCACTGCGGTCCTTTTAATAGGTAATCCCATAGAAATCTCTTTATTTCACATCAATTAAACTAAAGCGGATAATATAAAATCTATTAATGAGCATTTTTTAAATCATTTTTGGATATCTTCGTGATTTCAGTGATATAATGCATTTTACAGATAAACAATAAGATCAGAATAAAGAAAATATAAAGTGCGATAATAGTGTATGCAGATTTCATTGCCCCGCTGTATTACTTTGTTCTAAAGACAATAAACGAATTATTTAGAAGAAAAATATTATGAACTGAAAGGGTGATTTAAAATTAGAAGAAAAATATTATAAACTGAAAGGGTGATTTAAAATTAGAAGAAAAATATTATAAACTGAAAGGGTGATTTAAAATTAGAAGAAAAATATTATAAACTGAAAGGGTGATTTAAAAACCGCGCTGACTATCAAAACAATATATGATAACATACTTCTTGTCTACGATGTTCAGCGATCATTTTCCTCGCTTCCGGGAAGCATGACGTTACATCTGAAAGCAACTCCATAGAACTGGCTGTCCTTGGCCAACAGAAAGCTAAGCCAAGCATCCGCACACCTGTGCAGCACTACGTCATGCCAATTTAAAATTGTCTTTATTCTCGGGCACATCACTTACGACGCCTGCTTCGAATAGAATACAATACTTTTAAGATTGAAAGATGCAAAGGAAGACATCTATATTAGTGTAATCTGCCATACTCGTCAGCGATCACCTTTAGCAACGTAGAAACGTTCGACTTTAATAAACCCAAATAATAACCTCAGGGTCTAGTAGTACAAAGATGAGTGATGTTGTGTCGTGACGGAAATATCCATCATAACAGTCATTTCCGACATTTAATACTAGTTATCGGTATCACCGGCTTTGTGCCTCGATTACATATATTGCTGCAGGTAGTTATCTCGATGGTCTATTTCGTGTCGTTCAACGGGGATGAGGTGAGAGGTGCTTATTATTGGGACACAAAAAGGTCACTGCTGCAGCTGACCATAGCACAGGTTATGAGATGAATTAGTTTTGCATCGTGGACGTCCCACCGAGACGGGAGAAGGCCACTTTAGCTGCTCCAATGAGGTGCTCACCTTTATCGTTCTACCCCGTTCCCTTCGTTACTCTCCATGAAAATATCCGAAACTTAATATGCAAAATAATTCTTTATTATAAAAAAACCCCTCCTTGGTAGAGTTCTGAATTCCCCTCCCCATTGCTCACTTCAGCTAGTTGGGTGACCAATAGCAAAGTCCATTGTATAGAGGTTATTAAAGCTTAATGATGAAAAGCAAAGTTAGGAACTCACTGAGAAGAAGTTTCCATATGGCAACACGATGTGCGTGTGGTAGTTGATGCTTAACTGCAAATTGAGCGAGTTTCGTCAGATCAACATCGGCGTCCTCAGTCAATATTTGCTCTTCCAACTGAAATCGACTGGACTCCGCCGAATCGCCCACCATTCGACCGACAAAATTCGTTCGAAAATTTGCCAGACGCCCACTCCCACCAGCCGGCATGGCAAACCTTTGAAAAGATTTTAAAGGTAGTGAAAGGAGTTTAATCGATAGAAAGTAGCAGAGCAGGAGGGGAGGGGGACTGATAAGGCAGGGTAGAAGTTTCAAGAAATAGAATCAATACGAATCATCAGCAGATCTAAAAAAATGCTTCCCTTATCCATTCGAACATTCTTGAGGAAAACCAATAATTTAGGGCCAACGAGGGAGACCCGCATTGCCTTTGGCAAAAACCAACTACTAACCGCAAAATCACATTGGTTATTTGGATCAGTAAGCTAAAACATGCCGCAGAACTCCACGTTTCATCGATACTTGTGACGCCCTCCACAAATTGCATCTCCTCACCTATAGCCGGTGACTCCAATTGCAAGAGAGGGTAACTCCGACCATTTAAGAAAGACAATCGTCCCCGTGTTATTTTCGCATTAACGACATGGTTGCGTTTAATACTGCTAGACATCCTCATCTCGGCTAGATACTATGGCTGACCATAAGCCACTTGTTCATGCCTCCTTCCTCTTCTCAACTCCCCACTCCCTTAATGATTCCGCCTCCAATATTTAAATAAAGTCAAAGGTTTTGTTTTTCGATTATGAAAACATGTTTTAACTGAAACTACTTTTTATGATTTTATTTATTCACAACTTTCAATCTTTCTTTTCTTTTCTTCCTGTTTTTCCTAAATTTTTGTATCGTCCACCTTGTGACTCTCTCGGTGTCTACTCTATCAAAATTTTACTTCAATAACGAATCGCCGGAAAAAACAACCGACTGACTGATACGGTTTTTTCAAAACGCTGAACTCGTATATGAACGGATGAATGTATGTCAGAACCACAAAACTTGCTGTCTGCCAGGAAGAAGGTGATATATGAATTGCTGCTTCAGCTACAGAATATATAGAAACATCATCTGTCGCCAAGCGCACCCACTGTATATTTTGAAAATTATTCTGTTTTGATGCGAGAGGAACATCCATTCCATCTACAATTTTACCGGTTTTAATGAACCGTTTCAGCGTTTGACGAGCACATACACAATTTATTTTAATAACCCCTCCTTGAATCAACAGCGTCCTCATGCAAAAGTAAGAAGAATGATCAGAAAATTAGAGAATGCGAAAAAACATTAATTAGAACCAAAAATATTTTGGTACAACGAAGTCATTTCTCTTTCGTTTTATCGATTCTCTATCCAAGTTATATTCTTCCTCCCAACCCCTTACGCTCTTCCTCCCACGAGCCCCCCTTCACTGAAGTAACCTGATATACCACCATTCTGTAACAACCAATACATTAAAAAAAATCAACATGCAATACAAGAAACTTGTCTGTTTCAAGTATCCCTCTCCCATCTTCCACCCCCCATCTTGCTTATTCTAGCCTACTCATTGATTCGTTGATATGATCAGATAAAGATAAAAATGCGGTTGTACGCTACCCTCGAAGACAGACAATGTGAACACATATCATCTCGAACATACTTTATGCTATATACATGTGAATATATGTCCATTCAAACTGCTTCAACATTATGTCAACGGGGAATTGAATCGTGTTTAACTCGAAGCGAATATCATCGAACTAAAACTGCGAGACAAATAAAAAACGAAGAACTCGGGGAAAAACTCGTATGAGAAGGTTACTTAAAAATCCAATCTCACATCTTATGAGGATCGTAAAGGCAGATTGTCACATTAAACGAAGGAGAAAAAATATCAAATACTGAGTGGGATATCGTCATATTCGAATGAGAATATTTTGAAAAGTACCACAGCAAATAGAAGGGAATTCCAACGAACAATTATCCCGCTTTGCAGCATCTATGTATCGCAAATATCCCATATGTGAGTGAAAAATCTCTTAATCAAACCACACCGTACGCCAATATATGGGCTTATGTAGACTAAATAAATGACAGAGGATCAATGCTAGACAGCAACTATGAGCATATATGCTGTCTATAAAATATGAAGAAGCCTAGATTAGATAAAAATAAAATTAGGCATACATCGGGAAGCATCAACAGCATTCTTCAAAGCTCACGAATTACTTTCCGATAAAGTGAACCTCGAATCATTCCTTAGGTCTATAAAGCAAAGCAAAGGATATCAAACACATCGCACCAATCGGATTCTTATTCACAATTATTCGTTTCTTATCAGCGTATCAAAAGTGTATCACCTGTAAATAGATACACGAAGTTTAAACACCTCACTGGTCAGCTAACATTACAGTAGGTGAGAAGGATGGCAATGCGTTGGATTTTCCGAATCGAAGCAAAAAAAGATCTCAACCACCTCAAACGATCATTAAAATAGCACTTGAGAGTTTGAAAGTTCATCAACTACGCCGATATTAGTTGTTGTATAAGTAAACAACAATCAATTCAACAGGCCTTCAAAGCTCGAATGGTAATATTCTAAAGACGAGTTGCAAGAAGCGTTCCTCGCAACTGCTTTTATATGAAAGGGACCCTCAAGAGAAATACACTCATACACAATTTCCAATAAAACGTTCGACTGCACAAAAAATATCAAGAGGAAATAAGTATGAAATGGAGCAATAAGCTGCCTTCATAAGCATGCCAGGACTGTTTTCGCAAGAGAAATGAAAACAATTTTCAGGCAACCTGAATAATGAACAGGGGTGGATATTCAAAGGGAACAAAAGAGCTTTCAATCATGCAAATTCGATAAATGTGGAAGCAGCAGGATTCGAAGAACTCCACTCAGGGAAATATCGCATCCGAAAAAACTAATTTTCTAAAGGGTTCATCACGACAACTTGCCCATGGTTTAAAGAAAAGAATAACGAAAGCCTAACTCTGTCATTCGTTCAAGGCTCCAATCGATAATAAACTTTGAATCGCGGGAGTGACTCCACTTAACAATTCCATATCTGCGCCATTATGCGACTGAAGATTGGTCAAACGCAAAACAACTTATGAAAGCGGAAGAGAGAATGAGTTCGAATACATGTGAGGATGGTATTTAACCGCTCTTCGATCATCTCTTGAAGAACCGATAGCAATCGATCGCTCACTCATCAGCAATAAACTGTTCAAACTGAAATAACTGTGAAATATTCCTCGAAAGACATAGCTCACCCCTCTCGTTCCCAAATATCAACATTTTAAAGAGGTAAAAATGAGCCGCTTACCTCCTATAACTAGCGCATCACTTCGTAAAGCATACTACTCATACCAATTAGCTCTTCAAATGACCATCGTGCAATCACAAGTATGGGCCATATAGTTTTCCTTTCGAAGATTTCAAAAACTTGGCAATTTAGAGCATGAACCCGACTTTTCAAGACCATCGTTCTACCCTTTGAAAACAGCCCGTGCATAACCAGCTAACTGGTACAACAGATATACTAATATCATACGGATCGCATGTTTGCGGCGCTTAATGCAGAATTCTAAGAAGTGCGCCGCATGATGAGTCAAGTAGAGGGTGGTGCACGTGCAGATGCAATAGCCCCGGATGCAGAAGGCATTTGTGCCTCGTCATGTTCACGCTCATTCTCGTTATCTTCCGTCGTATCCATACTCTCCTTCGTTTCGATTTCACCCTCATTCTCACCGAAATTCAACCATGACTGAAATCGAATTGCATGAGCACATAGTTACCATATCAGCACAATTAAAGCCCCTCTCGTGCAATGAAACTGCTTCAAAAAGCATAAAGAGGATTTGCTTCATAACGCCGCAGCAATATGCATTATGATGATCGATCCGAAATGTAGTTATGAAATACGAACTGTTTCATCGGTGGAGTACTTCGATGCTCTGTGCCATCAAGTTCATTTGTTACTCGCTGATGATGCTCAACACCGAACTCGACGCCAATCAAGGGAATTTATGTCCACTACCATTCTTCTATACAATACTTCAGATATTTTCCTAAATCTATGAGTGGAAGCTCTATTTGAAATGAAACAAAATATTGCATAGATACATGTGCTTCTTCTCAAACTTACAATAACAGATATTTTGATGCACACAACTCAAAGGGAAACAAAATAAATCTGGAAAGAAATTGAAGACTTTTAATGGGCTTAGAATGTTTACAGACGATAACATGTGGGTTCTTTTATAGAAGAGCTGCATCATTCAATCGTGCTCATGCATAGACGTCAAAACAATTAGGTAAGTGATCGTTCGAAAAATTCCCACTTAACAGCCCACATCATATTAAACTGCACTATCATCACAATTCAACAAGGAGGTGAATGAGCTGATTGCGTTTATAGTGTCTTTGTTTTTATAACGTTCACCACCTATTATTTGTTCTGAAATGTGAGAAAGGAATTCAAGGATCCACTGGAGCTCAGCAGTAACTTGGACCTGCTCTTACAATTTTCCGTTGAGGAAATTCTTTACGCGACTGACGACTCAAAAAGAGTACTTACAAAATGAAGCAAAAAAAGGGAGTTTATTCAATAGGCTGAAATTCCCCGCGAAAGCACACACACATTGGTAAAAATACCCTCAACACCACCATCACACGAACGCAGAATCAGATAACGTGTTTCACCTGTTCAACAATTTGCTGTACCCGTTTCTCGTACTCTCGTCGATTCTCCTGGTATAACTGCGCGGCTAACGAATTCGCGGGACTATTCGGATTCGGTTCATCTAACAACGATTGAATCGACGTCAATATTGCCGCTACATCATAAGTTGGAGACCATCGATTCTGAAATTATTCCTTCTATAAATGTTCCGTGAATTACATATTTTAGTTTACAAGATGCATCTAATTATGCACGCTTCCCGAGTGACCAACTTACTCCATCCCCGATTCTATTCATGATCCCTTCCCTACTCAAGAGCAGCAGAAGGCGAGTAACGCATACTTTTGGTTCACGCTACAGAAAAAAGCACCCGCTCCTTCTTCTCCACTTGTGCAACTACCGAGGGAAGCAAAGACGGAAGGAAGCGTCCAAATCTGGCTCTGTTCTACTCATAAATTAGCCAACAACGCTGACTCCTCACACCAACCTGCGAATGCCACGCTGGGCTTACAAGAAAGCTGCCCTGGAAATCTGGAAACAACACGATTTGTGTGCCACACAACTCCAATAACTTATACAGAATTGTTCAGCACCAACTCGCGACTAACCCAAAAAAATTATAGGGTGTAGTTTAAAAAATTGGTATTTTTTGCTCAGATGACGCCACATCATCGAGATTTCGAGAAAACCGCACCCCAACTAGGTTTTTCCAAATCAAAGTTCAATAGTGCCACTCCATTGATGCCTTGCATAAAGACAAACCTGGAGGATATCAAGGCATATACTTCCATCCGCATATACATTCGGATGGAACATTTTGGAGATGAATTTCACGGTGGGTGGCTTATTTGGATACTCCTCAGTGAACTCAAGAGTCAGCTTGAAGGTTCCATCTTCGAAGGGCGTATCTTGGGGACCGAAGATTATCGCCTCCCACATGAGTATGTTATCTTCGGTCGGTGCACCGCTTACACCAGCAGGCGGATCCTCCTGAAATATTGCCATCTTTCATCAAAACAAAGACAAAACAAAAACAGTCACCTTCTTTTTCTTCCGACGAACTTATTTCCTTCTACGTGGGTGTAACTGCCTCTCCTTCCAGTTTCCGGCGTCCGCCTCTTTGAGAACCAAACAAAATGAATAAACTTTCATGTCTTCCTAGCGTCTTAGAACCACACAGCGAAAGCGAACTTATGTTTCGATTCTTATCTCAAGCACAATCAAAGGCATTTATTTTCATGCGCAAACAGTACCAAAAATCACCTCAGCTTCCTGTTAAAGAAGCACTATTCGAAGCCATCAAAGGCATTGTATGTTCCTTCTTTAAGGAGCATGTTGCCATATTTTTTTGCACGAACAGGGGTCTTTTCGCATGTGCTCACATGGGGCATTTTAAGAAGAAAGGTGGCTTGAGTGTTCGGTACGTCGACTGGCGTGGTTGGGATGGTGAGGGGACAGGAGAAGGGAGGGGGAAGGACGATTATCCCTTTTCCTGCTACCGAAAACGTTAGCAACGGCTGATTTGTACATAAGGATAGGAAGCCAGCCACTCTTCACCACAACCCACCATTTTTCTTGGCAGAACTACAAAGAAATGAACACAGAGCAAAGGAATACGAGAAGGATCATTTCTAACCAACAAATCTGCAATCCTCACACTGCTGGCAATGGTCAGTATCGATAACGATGGTGGAGATGCCCCTCCACTGGATGGGAGCAGTGGACACCTAACACCTCATCCCCTCGTTCTTCTTCTCTCTCCTTCCCCAACCTCGCAATTGTTTGCCACCCAAAAACACGTGTGGATAGAAGTAACACCAGTTGAATACACCAAGTGAACAAGAAAATGGAGTTGTGCAAAAACCCTACTTGATGCGTGTTTAACTCGCCCCAAACCGGAAGATTTACATTCGAAGTCACCTCTATCCAACAATATAATGCATTCAACATCCTTTCCCAAACGATATCCTAATCAATTAAGTATGCGACAAGTACGCATCTACTCTACTACTCAAAATAAAAATTCACCCCCCCCCCCCCCCCCCCCCCCCCCCCCACCCCCCCCCACTTCCCCACAACTACATTCCATTCGCATATACCACCTGCAAAGTGATTGACTACGAACATCTCATGAAGCAATGTCCCTCTCCTGGTTGGCCTTAACATGTGCCGACATTAGTCGATAACGAAAGCAAAAGAAGAGCGCATAGAGATGCGAGTATATGGAAGTATCAAAGAAATGAAAACATTTCTCTGTCAATCAGAATACAATCTTCTATCTACTTTACTATATAACTGTTATATAGTAATTGTATCCAAACGAATAGAATCGATGAGAGTATAGAAAATAAACGAAAGCAACAAATGGCTGAGTGCAGTTGAATGTGACAAAGAGAGGTGAAACGACCGATAAAGAACAAACGATATGAGCTGAATGAAACCTCATAAACAACCGAAGAAAGGACGGTGTGCCACGTGACCCAATAAAATAATCTCTAAGAAGGGGATCGGACAGGCAACTGGCCGTAACATTTCAGGAAGAACTGCTGTTTCTGAAATGGGTGACTGAGACCACATATTTTCGAGAGATAGAATACCGTATTTCGTTTGACCTTCTAAAGTGTGAGGGAGTATGAAGTAGAATATAACGATTGTAGAGGTATACCTTTACGAGTAAAACATTCATTAAAATTCAAAGGAAGGTGACGAATCCTTAGTTAGACGACTGACATTTCTGGATGGGCTCTAATCAGTCAGAATTTTTTGTCGTACAAAACAATACGCGCAAATCGCCTAGCAATTCGTTCTAATGAGTGATGTTGCACTGCAACGTTTCAATCATTTTCATTTCCACTGCATCTGGCGTGCTGTTAAAATAACGGATCCAGGGGTTCGGTAGAAGGGGAACAAATATACGAACGGCGCTTAATTAGGATATTCGTCGCCGACAATCTCGAGGGAATGTGGTGCTAGGATGGTAAAATAAAATATGTGCATCTACTTATTATCAAGAGCATGTTTGGCTTATCTTATAAACAAATTGTGATGATTGGCATATAAATATAAGTGAGAATGGTGGATGGATGATATCCTATTCGATGCAACCTTCTTCAATGATCTCAGCTTGTTCTAATCAATTTTGTATTTATTTTCGTCGTCGTTGTTTCTCTTTATCTTCGTCTTAAAAGATTTTATCATTTATGCTTATTATTCATTTACTTAATCAGTGATATGGTTATCAAATTTTAATCTCTCTTACTGGATAACTCCATTCGAATTTATTTCCAACATTTTTTATCAACAATAAATTTGAATATTACAATCAGAATGAGAATAAGTAAACCAACCTGCAATTTTTTGAAATCCCTCATAAGCCGCCTGCGCGAAGGTGTTGTCATCTTCACGCTTCCCGTTCAAACTGAAGCAATCATCACAAACGTTGTGATTAGATCTCATCGTAAGCAAATTGTCACAAACGATATGCAAAACAGGAAACAAGCCAAGAGTACGATATGCAAATAAAAATAAACATAGTTTATTTGCATAATGTACTATACATGTTCAGTTTAGCCTAGAATCAGGTCACAAAAGAGTGGAAAAACAATTGCTAGATGAAAGCTCCCAAAGCACGTTTAAATGTTTATCCTTAAAGTCTCTATTCACAAAGCAAATAAAACAGCAATATATTAGTAAGAATGCTGGTGAAAAAAAAGCATATATAAATAGAAGTATAGCAACAATTAAACTTATTAGCATATTCATTGAAAGTAATCATTATATAAGATCAAGAGTGCATACTATTCAATAAAATATGGCGCAACTGGCAAGCAAATCAAAGGACACGACGAGCTTTATATGAAAAGAGACAATTCTCCGACCTCAACGACTCTTTCCGGTGAATGATTCCAAACTTTGATTACATCTGAATTGAATGCTGTTGAACATAGTTCTGAGTGGAAATTTTTCTTGCCAAGTGGGGAAAGGAGTAGGAAGAGAAAGGGGGGCTCAATATATGAGATCAAAAATAACTCTCAACTCAAATCAGTTGATGCAACTCTCAAATATCGAAGAGCTGATTGCAGTATCTATAATGAAAGCGAAATACTTACACTCATCGATCGTTCAGAAAACGTTTTTAAAGCAGTTAGTTCATCATTATCCACCAATCAACTCAAAACTCCGCAAACGTTCCCATAGTTATTAAATATAAATGTGGTGAAAACGATTTAATGCATAGTGGTGAAGATCGTTTAGCTATGAGAATGCAGAAAAAAACAACATTACTCGATGAATTTTGAGAACGTCATCCATCCACAGTTTTTATTTTTATTGGGAATTAGCCATGAATGGAAAACAATGAAAAGAAAAACGACTGCAAAACTATGGTTTATGGGATGAATAACGAATCGATAAATAAATAAATAAATAAATAAATAAATAATATATGTTTTTTTGCAATCCAGGCAAGCAAACTAAGCGGATGCATGAGTCATCAAAGGCAATAAAACAGCATCCAATAACACGCCATTTGCAAGTAATCTATGAGTTCGCATTTTAAAGCCCTCGTAGTGGTAGCAGGGATATGTGCATGCGTTTCTTTAGCAGTTTGCAGCTCATAGACCACAAAAGCTTTATTACGAAAATTCACTGTGAATAAATATCTTCTTTACGAGCTACTGCAATCTAAAGGCAATGTGTCGGGTAAGGCATAAACCAAGGCGCATAGTGCATCTGCCATAGCCCCGGCAATGGGTATCTGAAAAATGAAATTTGGCTCATAAGCTCCCATTCAGACTTCTAGTTTTTGCCCAGCTGGTTTCACCAGTGCATCTTTTCCCGTTCACAAGTTGCAACTATCTAAGCCGTTGCAAAACTTTGCAGAGACAGCAGAAGAGTGCTTCAAAATGTGGAAACTACGCAAGTCTTTTGACACAATATTCTGGGCACAAAGACCGATCAATAAAAAGAATCACATAAAAACCTATCATACCCTTAGTCCTCTTAACTAGACAGCTATTGCCAAGATGTAATCAAAAGCACTCAGAGTGCGTGTTGTATATGAAGGCTCATTCCACTTCTCGAAACCCCCTCACTGAACTAACAGTTCCCACTAATCCTTAAAAAACAATGAAGTGATGTACTCAACAAACCGGCTGTACAAATCCTTAGCCGAAAAAGTCACACTGAACCGGTCGTGAGCAATACTGATCTGCGGATTTTACGGCACCTTTAAATGTCAACAGTTCGTGTAGTTTACATATCCAGAAGAAACTGGACGAGGGTTCACTTACATCATCGAAGATTACACTCACCAGATTCCCTGCAGCAGTAGATAGACGATCAGGCAGACGCCGACAGGCCGGCAAAAACAAACTCGGTGCAACGATGGAGTTACAACTCACTGAGAAAGCTACCATCTGTCGGTATTATGGAATTTTATCACCAACATCTTAAGAGCAAAACTTGAGCATCACTGATTTCTAGTTGCCCTTAATATGTAAGCAAGTTTTTATTAGGAATCAGTAATAGCAATCCAATAAGAGGAATTGTCTAAATACCCTTTACAGTGTGAAATTGAAAGTGGTGAGGTAACGCCGAGGAAAACTGGGTCTTAGAGACGAGAACCACGCCAAGAACCTTACATTTTAATTATTTTGCTCGAAGGTATTTCACAGTTTTCGATATTTTGCATTCAAGAATGGGTAATCTTCAACAATTTTTAATGCTCAGTTATAACTTATCTACACCATTTGTTGGGAGCTGCACAACAATTGGTCAACTATCTCAATGAGGGTAGAAGAAAATGTTGCCCAAGCAGACTTCTATATATCAAACTTTCTGCACAATTTGTTTAAAAGCGTATAGGCTTTTAAACACTATCGAATATAAATATGACCAGCAAAACATCACGGAACAACTATGCGAAATCATCGGCCATATTGGCATTTCAGAATGCCCTCATCGACGTTTGAACGTAGTGGGCACTCATCTGTATCGGCAGCAAGGTGGTAGAAACTAGCGAGACACGCACTTTTCCATTTCGCCGATTCTATCAACCAGTTTCACACACTACCAACAAATATAAAAAAACTAGATAATAACACCTCCATCTTCTAATTTATTTGATCGCTCACATAAGTCCTCTCCTAGTTTCATTTTTGGATAGGAATAATAGGCGCAAAGTTAAGGTTTGCTCCTCTAATTTCAATAAGTTCAATAACCCTTTTCTGCTTAATCACCCTTGCACCATAACACCACCCAAACTCTCCTTATTTGCGAACAATACGCAACCGAAAATTATCCAACCGTGCACCCCTACAAAGCATTAGCAAAGTTCCTTTGCAAAAGTGCAAAATGACGGAGTCTGGCCTACAAGTTGTGCGCTTATATCTGTATATCCGTCCGCTGTCTTCAACTTAGGACCACCAATGTTCTAGTTACAAACTTTGATCAGTGGAAAATACACCNGGGGGGGGGGGACGACATTCGGGGAAACGGTGAAGCGCATAGATTCCGTGGAAATCTGCAGTCTCCCGCTGGCGACGATGTTCTACCTCAAATCTCCTAGCAAGTTTCCAACTTCGATTCGTTAAAACACCCGACAAGAGATAAATGTTTTCCAACTGGCATGGAATGTTTAGCTTAGAGCAAGGAGGATAGTACTATGAGCACATGAAGTTGAAAAATTCCCAATAAAGTACACACCGAATGATCCACCAAAAAATCGTCCTAACAATAACTGTGAACGAAAGTGTCTTCAGAGTAATATTCCTCAAGCCCATCACAATTTCAAACCAAATAAGCACATAGGATGGAGGTAGATAACATCTGAAAGAGCAAGCTCTCCTAGATTACCTGACAACTGCTACAAACATCGAAAAAACATGCTGTCTCCATAAGAAGGATACAGCCAGGATGACGCTTCGGTGGAAGTGATAATGTACGTAACAAAACTCACTCGATGCAACTCAGGTAATGTTTCCAGGGAAAAGCGCACACTCCTCCATTACAACAGGAATTGAATTTGCAACTCTCAAATTGCAGTTAGCTAGACTCATATAAATCCACTTTACAGTTCAGACAGAAATGAGCATCTAACCACAGCGAATTACTGACTGCAGAAAAGAATTGAGAGGACAACGTAGTGTGGAGAGTGAGAAATTTCGATATGGCAACAGAATATTATCAACTTTAATGCCCCCCCCCCCCATAAGCAGCTTCAATCTAGAATGTTTTGAGAATCGATTATGCGCACAATCGAAAGCGATTAGAGAGGATGAGATTCACGACCTAGAAAAGTGCTACAAAATTGCATTGCCAGAAGCAATCTGGTTCTGCCATTTTCACTTAAATCAACGAAACGAATATGCAACAAAAGTGAACCGATAGTGCAATAAGATGAGCATCCATGCAATTAGTAATATTTCATTGAAACTACATAGCAAAATATGTAAAATGAGAGCATGATTAGAGGATCCTATAATTACCACTAATAAGTATATATATATATATATATATATATATATAATATATATATATATATATGTATATATATGTATATATAGAATGATTTATCTATTAACTGAGGGACCAGAAATAAACTTAAAAATGGATCCACTGCGTTTCAATCACTAGCCAATAATAAAGAGAAAATTAAAGAGCGTAGAATAAACCAACGAGCTGTGATCATGATGAAAGTAAAAACTAAAGAAGCAATGAATACATCCGTTAAATTACAACAACGAGCATTATTCTTTCATAAAAACGCATTTTCAAAGCAAATAAAGTGCACTAACAAAAACTTCATCATTGTGCAACTCTATTTATTCATTTAATGAGGTGCTATAAAATTACAAATGAAGTGAAAAATACTAGCCGAACAGATGGTATACATAATAAATACAGCAAAATCAATAATGCATCCGAGTCGAGTGAAATTTCATAGGAGTGCACAGCAAAGCAGTTTGCTCCTTGGGGGAGTGCATAAGATAAACAACGTTCTAGCTACACATCTTTGATAACAATGATAAGAAAAACCTTTCTGATAATCTTCGTTCACTTCCCCGAAATAAGACTCACAAAGACAAAAAGAAAACGTGGACATATATTCATCACTTCCACTCAAAGCACAATCAAAATTTCGCAGCAAGGAAAGAGGAGGGAGGAGGAAAGGGCAGGTAGGAGCAAAAGTCAGTTAAGCAAAGATATCATAGCTTGCGAGTCTAATGCCGAACGAAAGCAAAAATAAAAACCTCGAAGTGCTCCACTTAAAGCCGATATAAAAACGCCTACGATCAGTTTGGAGTCGATAAATTTTCCCTGAAAAAAGCTTTCACCTCCACTCAAACAACGTAGGCTTCGTTGGGAGATCTTCATCGCTGATTTAGCAATCCTTATTGTTGCATATATGAACCATGTCGGATCAATGAATTCAGCATCCTAAACAATATGGCTTCAAGTTGCCTTTTTTCATCACAATCTATGAATAGGGAAAATAGCCGCCAAATTATGCAAATTAAGGGGAAGTTTTAACAAATTTTGCCCGCTTTGTTGAACGCAACAAATCTGAAGAGACAACAAGAACACATTCGACGATTCGAAAACAACGATCGCTCTTAACGTAGGCTTTCATATTACTTTTTTTTAGGGAAGACGTCACTCCCCTATATATACACCACCTTTAAGCGAGTGCTCAAATATGACGAGAAAAAGTGGAACGATTTCGCTCTGATCAATTGAAAACATTAAGTCGCAATTTCAGAAATAAATTTGCAAATCATAAAAAAGAATCCAAATCGATTCTGCTTGTATTTTTTAAGGCTCGCCCCCCTTGACAGTGTTGGCTCCTGAAAAACCTTCATCCTGATATCTGGATTTCCGTAATACCGAATGCAACACTACCAAGAGGGCTCGCCCATGCAAATTTTTCCTTTTTCATGTACCTTAATTTCAAATTTTTGCATATAATTCAGGATATCCTTCGCATCTACTTCAAAATGTTTAAAAAAAAATACATTATTTCCGCATTATGTCCATCACTAACAAATGCCTCAAATCCTATTTGTAATGAAAAAGAGTGAAATCTACGACAGAGTTTTTAGCATTGAATAGGCTCAAACTCTTAACAAAATTTTCTGATCTTCGCATCTAACAGCGATAAGCAATAAACATTCAGCTGTTCATACGACTTTCAATATAAACTTCGATTCTGTCACTACTTCATTTCCCTTTCTCGCTCCCCTTTTGAGTATTCTCAGCCAACGCGAACAAAGGTAAACTTTCGAAGTCACCGTTTCTCTAATAATTCTCCCAAGAGAGCATCAATAATCTCCCCATAAAAAACTTGGCTGGATAACCATCAGTTTATTGTAACTGGATGATCCAGATAACGCTCACCAATATTCCTTTTCATGTAAATACTTGCAGAAAATGATCTTCAATATAGACCCCGGTTGAAGGTACTTTAACAGTTGCAGGACCACACAGTTACGGCTATATTCGGTTGGCAGATACAGTGCCTGCCGTTATGTTCCCAACCACATCATCACAGAGAAGTGGATGGTGAGTGACATTGGTTGTTTAACGCGAAGTATATAATTGAAACGACAATTGCCATAAAGAGCATTTGGTGGTACCTTGTTGCGAATGTGTTGATATTTACTGATATTGAATGAAATCGTTTTGATTATTCTCCGTTAATTTATCGCTCACTGTTGTGACGTACTGAAAAATACGTTAATATTACAATTAAAAAAGAAGCAGCGGGCCATCTTAAATGTCACTCATCACGTCGAGTTATGAATAAAAATAAACTATGCACAATGCTACTCCTAATCGACCGTTTACAAAAATTATTTACGAACGAATCCTTCGTGACCCGATCGCTGTAAGTGCACATAAACTTTGTTACGCCTTTTAATTCACTTCACCTTCTTTGAGGTGATAAGAGAATATGAAATGTCACATAGAAATGATTCCATGGTGCACAGTTAGCCTCCCCTGTTGAAATTACTGAATAAACAGACTAACAGATAGAAGCATGCGATCATATATTAATTAAGCAAATATATGGTCGCATCACAACGCAGTTTTGCAAAACAAAGTTGAATAAACATATAAGAAACAACAATGTGAAAACACTGAAATGCCCAACTAGAGCAAATCAATGGAAATGAATAAAACACATTCACACAAAAAATTTAAGTAATATGCAAAACACATAGAAAGTTCAGCTGAGGTGATTTCGCAACTTTATGATGACTATTCCAGTTCGCATAACTATCAGTGCTCAATTAAAACGATTATTTAATAAAGAAAATATCTTCTGCATATAGGCAAATGAATGCAACTGTACTGTTTAGCTGATTTGGACGTATTTCGAACAAAATATGTAAATTCCGTTGTTATGACTATTGTGTGAGCGGAAACCAAATAAACATTAAAAAGTTACAACTGTAATGAATTTAATTTCAAGGTCACTGCCACGATTCGGAAAAACACTCCAACAAAAGAAGTGAATGAAAGTCTCAAAAATAAATTTGCACAAAGCCGTGTAGGGAGAGGACATTTTTGCATAGTACTCCAAAAGCAAAGAGAAAAGAAACCTGTGCTTCGTGGGTATCGACATCTGCACGCGTTTCACCTCCTATAGTAACAGTGTTCGCAATGTTCTCAACCGGCTGCGACTCCCACAATTCGGCATTATCGAATACATACTGAGGCTCAGAGGCACAAGAAAGACCCAGAGTGAGACCCGCCTGAAATTCATTATGAATTCATTTTGCAATAAGGATTCAAATTCAGTGTTAACCTGCCTGAGATGATGGCTACGAAAACATTAACGAAAGCAACAATCATTAAGTTGTTATTCTCAATAACGCATCAAACATCACTAATAGCAATATGAGGTGAGATGACTTTCGTGTTGCAGAAAGAAACTGAGGAACGATCTGACACTGACAGCAGAGGAAGAAGGGACCCAACAATACAGCTCACAATAAGAAACGACAGTAGCAACATAAAGCAGATCACTGTAACCGTATTCCCAACTACCAATTAAATCATATCTTGACCAAACACTTTTGAACATCCCACAAGAAATACTCTGTATATCTACCAAGGATCCTCGTGATAAAGGCAAAAATTGCATAATCATAGCAGAAACCCGTCGATCGTGATGAATACTTTCATTACAAATTGCATTCTTCATAAATTTTGGGTTGCAGCGATTGCTGTAGGAGCAGGAATAAACGTTCCCTTTACGTGTAGGGGAAATGACTGGAATTATGTATGCTCGTGTGTGTAAGGGGGAGGGGATGTTGNGAGCAGTGTTAACAATGAGCTTGTATAACAAAAATTTATACTTAATTTACTTCAAACAATACGATGTAAACCTCTAAAGCAAAGGTCTGAAAATCTTCCCCTAATGATTTGGATACCCGTTCCTTGTATCCGCAGCTAATCTGGTCTTATCTGCAAGAACACTTGAACATCTTTAATGAGCTATCCACCCATAGCGTTGTCTGTGTGGCCAAAGAGTGTAGCGCATTTCATGTGTTTCTTATAATCCTATTTGCGATAGGTGAGTTTCTTGAGTGCCCTTACCTGCTACTTAATGACGTCATTGAACGTCTCACTGAGTGGAAACACGTAATGTTCGTGAGCTACCTTAAGTGCCTTGGCAATGCACTATCGAGTCCCCGCGAAAGTTCACTTTTTCACTCTTCTCGTTCCTTTAAAATAGTCGGTGCAATGTGCTCGAACTGAACATGTTAGCATAAGCCTTCATTCAACTCGCTTCAACGCGAGTCACGATAGCTCGGATCACAATTTTCCTTCCTCTGTAGAAATCCGCACCGCTTTGTCGATGATTCCATAGAAAAATACTTCCTGTATTCACCTTCCTTTTTTGTGGCCCGCTATCGGAGATCTTTCAAGCAGTCAATGGTTTTCACTAGGTAAGGACACCATTAGCGAGATCTGTTTGATGGCCGGAATTATTCAACAACGGCTGTTGCAAGTTGCCTTGATCAGAGTGAATGCAGTTCCATCTCCTCAGTTAGGAAATTCGAGCAGATGGCAACACCAAGTGTTCAATATACTTCATCTCGCTATCTGCACGCAATATAGAAGCCGATGCCATTTTGAGAGACAATTCTTTCGCCATTTAAGAATAGACAGTTATAGTTCGACTACCTATGTTGCTGTTCCCTTCTACACACTCACCCACATCAATTCTGTTGATTTGCTTCCCAAGTTCTGCGTTACGTACTTCTGACAGCAACGACCTTTCGTTGATGTGCACTTCACGAACACAAGCACTTATGCTTACATCCTGGCCCATTGGGTGTTGACGGGCAGATGAATTGCAGTCTGCTCACAACTGCCCAGAGTGGATTGTTTAATGACTGCTCATCGTCAACATAGTATAAAAATCCGCAGTTGTAGGGCAAAGAATATGGGTGCAAACTGAGATCATTTATGGTGCCTCGAATAAGAAAACGATATAAAACTGCATCGAGCTTGTTGAAAAATTTCGAAGGCTTTTAAAAGCTCTCAAAAATCGAGGAAGAGGACCACTGCGCTTCCTGAAGCATTCTCTCCCCCCCCCCCCCCCCCCCCCCCCCCCTCCCACTACTTCATACAGTAGAGTGTGCAATGTCCAGCAAGTAGAAGTGATGAATAACCTGTTCGAAACGATCCAGAAATTGTTCGGCCCTATCGAGGAGAGCAGCAAATCGATTTTGGTTCTCCAACTCCTTGGCAAGTGCAAGTCTTTTCAAATGGTCCGCATGATTCAGCACAAGATTGTCCAATGATGGCGTCTCACCCTCCCAAATATTGCTCGCACGAACAGACACACGCGGTGCACCTGAAATGCGCTTCAGAAACTTATCTCACAATGGAAAAGAATTCTCACCAAACAGGTAAAGAAACTAAACAGCAACCCGAAGGTATAGGAGGTGATGAGTGCGGAATCGCTTTTGTATGTTCCGGTCTTCTCAGGGGAACAGGCTATCTCGTAGTCCTGAGATTGTAGAGAGAACAGAAATCGTATTCCCGCTAATGCTAGACAGCTGGACCAGTGTATGAGGATGCAAACAATTTACTTGATCCACTGATTTGTTCTACTGTTCCATTCAAAAATATAGTGCCGTATCTATATAGCAGATTCAACTAACACTTGAATAAATTAATAAACTGGTTCTTCTATAAGTCTTAGCAATCGATTCCCTACCATTACTTCAGCCCAAACAACTCCGTTTTTATGACACGACGAAGAGATGCAAGCAAAACAATCACTGCCACCTTTTACCCGCGCTCCGCCAACATCGCTTTCATTTGTCGCCACACTCGGAACATCGTTTCCCACACTGCGCTTCGTCTCTGGGCAATGGTCATGTGACTTACGAGGTTGTGCTCCTTCCTCATCTCTGATCTCATTCTCCTCTTCCACTCCTTCGTATGGCTGTAAATTGTCTTTTCTGAATTGAGAATGTTAAAGCAATGTCCAGAACATCGTACTAATTGCTAATATTTTCGTGCCAAATCTCTATTTATAAACGTATTTATATAACAACCTGTGTATACAAATAAACAATAATATCAACAGTGCTGAATGATAATTTATTACCGCAAACGGCTGTAGTGAAACCTAGTAGGTGGGTATGATGCTGCGTTATCCAATCAACATAAGTTCTAAGTTGAACAGACACGCCCTATAGAGGAAAGTAAATACACTTCATTGGAGGGTTGTTCTGCCAGTCACTTTCACCGTAGGAAAGAAACCTGATTCTCTGAAAGTTTCCGCTTCCACTGAATAAATATAAAGCTTTCACATTTGCATAATGAAGTGCAAGTAAAGAAGCTTCGTATAACATTTGCAATCGCCTAAAGTCGAATACGATATCCTCGGTAAAGCTGACCGTTAGAAGAATAATATCAGAGTAGAATGGGAAAGTAAAATTCGTTGACATACAACGATGAGATAAAATGGTAATTCTCCGAACCCATCGTATAATCAAGAAATGTTGTGCTATAGAGGCAAATAATCGAGGAAATATGACAGCTATCATCGAATCTGTCTGCTGCACATCATCAGCTAATGCGAAAAGAGTACGGAAGAGGGCTATAAAACGAAAACTCATCGAAGAAAATGCAAATAAAAAACACTGGCAAAGCTGACTCGTTTATTTGGCCTCAGTTGAGGCAAGATATGTTCATCGGCGATGAGTGGTACAATCGATCCCTTCCAAAAATAGGTGATCACTGCAACTGCACATAAACGAGATGCATCACGCGATTCATTCCTTTTCCCCGTATAAATTTTCCGCACAAACGATCCTCGTATTGATGTTTCATTCTCATATCGCTTCGAAAGGATCTGAAATTAAACGAATTTAATAATACTTCAACTGAAAAAGAAACAACATGAAACAGCTCTATACTAAATGGATAAAACAAAGCAAAGATAAAGGAAACGCAGAATCATATTTAATACCATCCATCGCCTTCTCCGGAAGTGGAAGCGATATGAAGGGATATCTACTCGTAATGAATGCTCTGTCGATTGAAGTAAAGTAAGTAAAGTAAACCGCCTTCTCACTTCGATTTCCTTTACATCAACGTATCACTTCATGCATCACATTCCATATTTAATCTACGTGCACTACAAATTTCGTGTTCTATTTCTAAGAAACTGGGGTTTATAGTTGACTCACGCATTCATTCAAATGATGCAAACATTAGCGATCGGTAAACAAATAATTCGGGTGCTCAATGAATGACTTTCGACATAACGACAGTTCCAAATATGAAGTGGGCGAACAATGCTTGTAATTTAAAACATCGAAAGAATCACTGTCAGCCATTAACGCGACAGCAGAAATGAATAGAGGGGTCACTTATATCGTACTGATTGTTTTAATACTTTCTCGTTTTTATAGTCGAAGAAAGGTTCACATAAGCGAGTGCTAAGTGCTCTTATATTCCCATAATCGGTAATGCTGGTATTAAGTGAACTGTGTCTTGCGGATGATAATATTGAATATGATCTACGCTGTGCACGATGAATTCAATTCAAACAACATCGATTCGCGAATTGAAGCACAAAATTCTATTTTAGAAAAGAGATAATCGGCTGCAAAGCACACAACCTCAACATGCTCGAATCGAAGCACATGCATTCGCTTAGTGATGACAGAATGGAAGTGATAAAACCGTAAAGAAGAGAGCAAAGATGAACACTGAATGGGACATGATCAGCGTTTCTTTGAGGGGAACACAGCTCGTTTTATTCATTACACCCATTTCCCACATAATCCATTCCATATCTCAAACGTAGCCATGGCTACATGCCGCACTAATTTAAATGCTCAGTATTCAAAAATGTCTACAACAAAGTAGAACGGGAAACTAAATGGTAAGTATGCAACGAATTCCCCTGGCTCCTTCTCTGAAAAGGAACGGAATACCTTGACAATATTTGAAAAAAAAATCAATTTGGTCGGAAATGACCCAGCAGGAGAAGACCACCAAGCGAGACAACACATACCTGAATGTCACCACTACAACCGGATAAAGATAGTCCCCTGTCTACTCGAATAACTTCGTTATGCGCCGTTAGTTTGTAATACCGCGAACAACCCGACGGTTTGCCCCAGCTTCCGTTCCCATCCTGCAATATAACCGTATCTATCATTATTTTTACATTTGTATTGTGCGTTAATCTCTCCCCCCAACCCACTGAAACTCTCAAAAATTGTGGTGGGCAGCAATGAGATCCACTCGACACAACTTCGAATTCCATGAAACTTCAAAATTTTTAGATGTTACGTTGAACATAAAAGATGAATCTCCCTCATCTTTGGGCGTCGATATCCGTCGAATGCAAACGACATAACATTAAATATACTTATGAATGCATATTAAAGCATATTAAAGCACAGCATTAAGGTTAGCACTCGGAGTTCGTTAGCTGAAATAAGGGTGCGGTGCAGGAACATACTGATTCCTTAAAGACATGATATGCCACACTCCAGTCCCGGTAGCTCTGCCAATAATTAAATGGTGAAGTTAAAGTACAGTGACTCCACAGTCGGAGCCAAAGTGAGTAACGTCTTTAGTCATCCAAGAGCCTGAGTTCAACAAAACTTTCCGAGGCACGGGGATGAAGGAAAAGCAGAATTTTTTGGCTGCTGAAACTGGAATCAGATAATCAAAGCTAGCAACCATATCACCTAGAAGAGAAGTTAGAAGAAAATTTGATGTCTTGAGGCAGAGCAAAGGCGAACTTTTGAAGATGAGATGCTGATTTGAAGAGCAGCTGAAGCGAGCTTTGAGAAAGCCGCAAAGCTAAACCGGAGTCAGCAGCTAAATTTCGGATATTGGGACAACGTCTAAAACTGAGTCCCTTTATGGACTTGAGTATGGGCCAAAAAGTTCGTTTACTCGAAAGCTGGCAGCCTTCTCGAGAGCTTCCATGGGTGGAAATAACTAAAAAACTTTGTACTCTGGAAAGGAAAAATGAAGGGCCAAGAAAATAGAAAAAAAGCAAACCTTTCTGAGTGCAGATTCATTTTCGAGCTTTGAGATATCGATGACGAATGTACCTTGCGCACGGTACTTCTGTGGTACTCGAGTACATAACCTGAATTAGAAACTGCACTTATTAGAGAATAAAGTCGATTCATTTTTACAACACTGTCGATGGTGATAACATATCTGAAACGTAATTCACATTCATCATATATGCTAAAGAAGCTTCGAACTTAATATAAGGACGAGCCCTTGAAGTTTAATAATATGTGGTTGGCAGCTGTTTTTATCTACAGGGAAAGGGAAAACGGGAGCAGAATGCTGAAATCGATCGTTGCTTGTTGTGCTGAGAGTGGTCATCTGAGGTGGAAACGGCAAACAGGAAACACTTACGGAAACTAAAAAAGAGGAAGTAAGCAGTGAGTGATGTCGATACTCCTCACACATTCCCATCTAATATAAAGTGGTGAGGTGCACATTCTAACGACGATATGAGAGAGAAAGTGGAAGAGCAGATATGCACATCCCCAATTGGAATACTCATTAATGCATAACCCTCTTCTTCTAGAATGCAATCTTCTGGCTCATCATCCGCCTATCCGAGGTTATGTGATAGATACCATAATGCTCTCTACGGAACTAAATTGAGAAAACACTAAACGTGAAACGTCGAGAGATCGAGATGCACGTGAAAATTACGTGATCATACACGTGATTTCTCAGTAAGTAAACAACACTCACTAAATAATGAGACAATCCCAAAAAAAAAACTTCGACTATTGAGATAATGAAACATAAATTTATATTAAATTCACTCCCCCTTTCGAATTCAGTCCCGACCTGAAACGTCACTCACTGAAAATTTAGTTCCCCCTCCCCCCACCCCCCCATTTACGCCTCTATATGAGTTAAAATGTTATGAGCCATAAGGAATAAATGCGAGTTTGCAGAGTTTGCAATTCAAAAAAGTCCATTAGAAACAGAACGTAGTAAACGATTCTATTGATAACCCGATCGATACTATTCGAGATGCGCTTTCATACAATGTGCTGCCAATGAAAAGGTTTTCAAAGATATTATACGAAATAGAGGAAGCAAGCAATATAATGTTGGCAAATGAATTTGGCTAATAAAAATGAGGGCATAAAAGGGCAATGCAACCAACCTATCCGCTAAAGATGAATGTTTATTGAAAAAGTTGGCAATAAATCGAACCTCTCGCCTGTTTATAAAAAAAATAAAAAAAATAAATTAAATAAACAAGTAAAAAATCAAAAATCAAACAATCAACACAAACAAATAAATACGAAGAAGAAAATAAAATAAGAGAGAATTTAACAATTAATTGCAAATTTTTATAGATAAAATAAACAATGAGAGGGTAATTAATAATAAGAGATCACAAAATTTTCTTCTATATATTCCATTTTTATATCATTTCGATAGAACGTTATAGGAGTTTGTTTAACGTTCATTGCCAATAAATGGTACTATCGCGTTTATATGAAAACTTCTTGAACTTATTGTGGATTTGGTAAATAATTTGTGATCTCATTGAAGCTCCACAACTCCCCAATGTCATACACTTCTCTAAGGTTTCTTAGAAATATGGAGCGTAGATTGTATTCAAAAAAAAAAGAGAAAAAGAAAATTATTGAGGAATAAACAATTCTCACTTCAAATTTCCTCCATCAATGTCTTCCTCCCCTCCCCCCCAAATGTATTTTGGGCGAACACAGAAAAAAAATGAATGCAAAGACTTTAATTTGTATCTGTTCACAATAAATTGTAGGTAAAGTAGGAAAACATCTTTATGGGAGTAACGATAAGCAAAAAAGCATTTTTAGTCTCGAAACATAAACATCGATCATCAAATATTTGTTTCCTTCTATGAACAAACACATTGTTTTCTTGTTGCATAAATTATTTCACATTTCTGTTGGAATATTTCACCGCAATTCACTGTTCTCTATAAATAAATCACTAAAAGCATTTTATTGAACATTCCCCACCGTTTAGTGCAGTGGAATTCTCCTATCTGCAATGATTGTAATTTGCATACTTGTTGGGCATCATCTAAACCAATAACAATATAGTCACAATTCATTCAATTATGCTAATCATAAAAAGGCTTTGCATTAAAATAGAGGAAAAACATATTGTGGCAGAGAATTATTCGAGGGATGACTAATCGAATGACATAAAACTGATAAAAATGGGGCAAAATGAAAATCAAAGCGAATCATTCTAAACCACTCTCGGTTAAGTCAACCCATAGCAATGAGCTATAAATTGGGTGCTGATAACATCGATCTCACCCTATTGCATCACTTGCAAACGACACTTCAGTCTTCTTAATGGCCTAGCCCTTTATGAAATCAAAATATCACCCGAAAAGAAACACACATTAACTTTCCACAGACACACCAGCCAGACTCAAACAAATACGACGATGAGTACCACAATACACGACATTGCTATCACATAAAAGTGAGCAACTAAAAACTATATAAGAGAGGGGAAAAAGATAGTGGGGGAGACATGAGAGAGACGAAAAACGAACTGTGTGCCCCAACAGGAAAATCGATTGTGCAGCAGAGAGTGGGCCGTCAACGAGCAGAATGACGTTGCGAAGCCATATGGTGATGCATCAATGAGCTGTATTTCGCTTTATAATGCCTCTTCAACGATATTACTTCTTAGCATTACTAGTAAGTTGAAGTCATTTCAACAGAAATACTTAGCAAAATAACTGCAATAATTGCTTTCTTCCCCATCTTCACTATCAATAAATCCATCCACAAATTGCGGTTTCAACTGAGTACTACATGCAGGTGTTGCGAACATTCCCGTATAAAAAGCGCCAGTCTTCGAGGCATCGCAATAGCCAATGTTTTGCAAGTATTCGCAGCATAGTGAGCATTATTAAATACTTTTAGAGATTCATTGAGCTTGAAAAAATTGCATAATTTGCTGCTTATTTGCATATTTGTTTATATGCTCCACCGATTTATGATTCCTTCCTGCCTCTATCATTTTATTACCAAAACGCTCACTAATACTCTATTTAAGCTTTCTATTGCATCAGTGACTATAAAAATTTGTCGACAGGCTTGAAATTTAAAAAAAAAAAGTTTTTCAATGCAAAAGTTGTATTGCAAGAGGTGGGAAGTACAAGGTGGATCAAAAGCAATTAAATCGAAACAACCATATTCCCATTCACAGCGATTTCTAATTCACATTTTAAGACAAAATAAACTGATATGAGGAGGTAACAAAAATTTTATGCCCTTACAAACAATGAAAATACTAAAATGAATAGTGGAAGAAATATACTGCGGATCCTGGTGCTTGTTGAAGTTGCTCAAGTGGTGGAGATCCTCTAGATATGTATAAGACCGCACAACGATCAGTGAGTGACAAGACCTATAATCACAGTGCATACACTTCACTACCCGTTCCGACATCTTCATTACGCATCTTTGCAACATTAATAACGCGATTACGGCAATCTTAGAGACCCAAAACGAATTATTTGAGAGCGAAAAGAGAATAAACTCCTCTCAGGCTGTCGCTCATTGGTTGCGAGATGGTTGAGCAGATAAACACAAATATCCATTGGCTGTATATTTCAATCTATGCAGCTCATGAAATTGGGTGACTGTGAATATAAAAATTTTGTATGCAAAATTGAAGCTATAAAAAAAGCGACAAAGATAAAATTGTGTAGGCTGGTAAACTATCCTCTGTGGATGGGAAGTTTGTACCATCATTCTCTCTCCCCTCTCTCCATTTCGCCCCTTTCCTTTCAGAACTATTCATTGCTAAATATATCGTTGAAAAGAAATTTAACTCATCACAATGAGCCCATCAAGAGTCCTTCAAGGAATTCAAAAGCCATAGAAAATCACTACTGAGTGGGATATGCAGCTGCTAAGAGATAGTCCTTCCTTAACTGGGTACATTTTAATACCAAAAGAGAGGGGAGGAGGTTGTCCAATGATCGATGAGGCAAACAAGGTGCACTCTGTTCTGGTCGAGTTCCTTCGATACCTCAACGAGTTTCTCAATCGCCTCACGATGAATTCTGGCTAATTTCGAGAATCCTACCACTTTACAGACGTCTGGATGTAGACTTATACAGACTTTTTCAACATAACTAGCATCACGTAACAATATGAGGGATCAAGGAAGCCAAAATTTTGGGTTGTCTTTCACATCCTTAAATTCAAAAAAACTGATCTCAATAATCAATTCAACGTGCAGAATCCAGAAAATTATTCGTAAGATAAAAATGCATCTGCTTTGATAGACTCATTTCTGGGTCGTCATCGGAGTGAAGGTCAACAACGAAAAATGTTAGTGCCAGCTGACTGCACCGACATTCACTGCATTGCGAACACAACGAATTCTTCGATGTGCCGATAAAAAAACAGCTGACATTTTGCTTAAGATGAAGAAGTCCAGGTGCTTAGTAATAAACGAAAGAGGGATGTGAAAAAATGACAGAGTATGATAGAAGAACAAAGATGTTAGAAAATGGAGAACAATTAGTGAGAACAAGATGTGAGAAATATACAGTCAACGAGACAGCGCACATAAACGAGAGGTAACGAACACAAAATCAAAGAGAGTTAAGTGAGAGTGATATGGTGACAACAACACAGTAACGATACAAAGTCATAAAAGTCGGCACAACAATTCTGTGGAAATAACGATCCAGGAAGAAGCTTTCAATGAGCTGATGCCATCACAGACTTCTTAAAAACTTTGACTCGAGCCGTCCCCGATCGCCTCTTATTCCATAGCGCTTCGAAGTTTTTTTAGAAACTGCCAGGAAGAAGAACCTGCACAACCTCAAAACGAATCCCTTCGACGATGCACCATTTTAGGTAAATAGGCGAGAAGAGATTTCAAAGAAATCGATAGCTGTATAACTTTGATTATGTGTTCTGTCATTCAGCTAGATTAGCTAAGTTAAAGGCAGAGGAAGACGATAAGCTAAAGGAAAAAGGTAGTGAGCTCGAAATTAAGGACTGCAATACTCTCAAAGAATATAACGCACTGACTATTTAAACAACGAATGGAAGATACGGAAGAATATTTCTGAGGAGGGAAATTCCACGGGGAGAGAGGGGAGGGCTACATGATGATGGTACGACCCGAAATAGCCTGATAATGGAACCATTACTTGGCAGTTGTCAGCCGAAATCCTGACATCCATATACAAATAGCCGAGCAGGTGATTATCGTTTTGATGGCTCACATTTCGAACAGCATCTCCTCTAAGCAAACAATCAAGAGCTCTTCACTAAGAGATTCACGTCTGCACATAAACTGCGATTTCCATTAGTGAATGTCGTATTTCCCGAAACAATTCCATCATCCTACTATGCGTCGTTAAAAAATTATTGCAAAGGGTGCGATGACGAAGTCGAGTAGTGTCTTGGTGGGTATGTGCGTTTGTCTGTCTCTTTGCTAACTCCAACTCGGAAATCATCAAATTCAAAATGATAAAATATTGCGCTTATTTGTCTGAGTTGAAGAATACGGGCACAACAATTTTACACGCACATAGTGGTGCTTCATTAGAAAGTGGCATAAAAGAATGCAGGGTCATCCCCATACCAATCTCGTTATAATCCTAGGAGAGGAGAGGGGAGGGGGGGGAGAGGGAGGTGGGACGGTATATCCCAACGATTAAGATAACGAGCACACCGACTAATAACACAATCTGTGCTATATGCTTGTGCAATTAATAAGTGAAAGAATAACACAGCCCATAAAATGCAACAGACATTAAAGATGCCGCTTAATTCATTCCATTTCCTAGTAACTTATTAACAAGTCATGCAAATAATTAAAAGTGGTTGTCTGAAGTGAATAATTGTGTTGTTTATTTGAAGTTGCCCATTCCAACATTGCACCACCTTAACAACAATGAAAGACAACCAAAGTACGAACAAAGCAACGAAACAAACAGAGTGTAAAGAGTGTTGCTATCAAATGTCAGTAAGCAGTCGAGAAGCACTTAAAAAATTGCACTTCCCCTCCACATTAACGTCATCGTCAAATGAGAAAACATGTGCTATTCTCGGCGGCTTTTAAAGAAGCATTCCACCATTCAGTGTTATTCCCTCGAATCGCATCCTTCATCTACGAAATATAACACAACTTAAATGGTGAATATCAAAAGAGAGGAAAGAAGGAGAGCGATATAGAGGAGAAGAGAGGAAGAAAGAGAGGAAAAGGTAAAGGGTGTGATGGAGGAAGCTCAATCATGAAGTTCCTATCAAAGTTCATCAAAATCAGTGTAAGATTCGCACCGAATTACAATAAATTGGCACGTGAATACTTCTCACCCCTTCAAAAATGAGTAAATGAACCAACCGAGTAGGCTGTACAATCTCTGCGCCTAGAATTATCCTCGCAACCGTATCAAAATCGACTGCCACCTTCGCATAAAGAGGTTGTCCATCGAATTGAAGTCCTTCATCACGTGATACGTCCACATTACGAGCCTGAAATAAAACTTTAGAGGAGGTTCGCTGCCAAAATTCTCTAAGTGTAATCGTGCAAAAAAAAAATCATTTTAGTTCATCCTTCCGCAATTGGCAATGTGCCATGTATTTGATCAGACACATGACGTCTTCTAAGTACAAAAACAACGAACGATCATTCGATCAACATTATACGATCCCATTAATGTTCAACAATAATTGCTAACATTCAATCAATCAATTCTCATAAACAGTTTACAGCGTCCTTTAATATATAAAATATTTATTGAATCGAGTCTTACTGTTATTACAGACAGACAGGAGAATACTACTAGCATCGAATATTCGTTGAGTGCTATTCGAATGCTTTAAAAAATTGATAGCAATGTGCTCGAATGAATTTTATTCAAGGTAAATGAGTGGTTAAGTGGCGGTTAGATTCACAGATGGCAACAATCACGGCGAGGATATTTCTTCAAATGTGAGCTTAGAGGCCATGAAACGCATTGCAATCAAAACTTCATATTGGCAACTTGACCAAGCTAGAAATCAACGTTGCGAAGGAACTCTCCATATAATTAAACAGCAAAAAGCAAACCCATAAAACGCACTCCGCATTGAGTGAAGTACACTTCGCTAATCGATGTCTTCAACCTCGGATTAAAGGAATTTGTTTGCAACTCAAATCCATCATAAAACGATGACACGATTTAGTTAATTTTAGATTAAGGGAATCGTTGTGTGAGGTGCTCTCATAAAAAATGCAATTAAATATTGCAAATTGGTGCGAATATGGTGAAAGCATTAAGCAATAATAACGAAATTCAACGAATGGGATATGCCATACCTACTGAAATTTTTTCGTAAATTCCTAATATTTTTTCATAAATTCCTAATAATCTCAAAGAATAAACAACGAATTTGAAATAATTTCATCACAAGCAAAAAACTGGAAATGAAAACTGAATGATGATGCATCACAAGCATCGAAATTAGGGTGACCTGAAGATCGTCAACTCGCAAAAGATCCTCAAATCACATCATTCCAACCGCGGTCCCAAATCCCTTTCCTAATTTCGGTAATCTCAGTGAGGACACTGTGATGCGAATATCCCAGATCAGAAATTTTTGAATGCCGTTCCATTTAAAATGATCCAGCGAACGAGGTCGTTTCTCCTCCAAAATATTATGCAATCTTAATTTAAGTGTCTTTTTTGCATTTCTTCCGATTTTCATGAAATTTACCTCGAGCAAAACCTTTGAAGCGTTTTTATGCACCAAAAGTGGATTCATCACCAAAAAAGATGTCAACGGAACGAGTTACTTATGTATGACTTTATTCAGCTCCTCGATGGGTCCATGATCGAAGAACTATGAAATCGAACTCTCCGCTCAACAAGGTCGGGATTCAGGTACAGTCCGACTGCATAGTTTTAAAGTTTCCAAGTTCGCAGCAGACCTCACATAAGTGCTTCACATATTCTGCCTATGTGAGTGGCAGAACGATGAGTAGAAATTTTTGCCACATATGGGTCTCCGATTTATACCCCTCCCAGCATAACACTCAGAGGATACCATCAAACGGCAGTTGGTTTCCAACGTAACTCTTTAATGTTGTAGAAACCACTTTGAATATAGGAAAGAATTCTAATATGAACAATGAGAGCAACTATCTGCATTGTAATGTTTATTAGTTCCAGTTGATGACCCAGTAACTCCTCAGAACGGATATATATGTGAAATGAAGGGCGTTGTGCCACTAGTTAAACCTCACAACGGACGCATATTAGAGAGGAAAATGGGGGGGGAGGGGGAGATTGAATTATTTGAAGCATAGAGAAGTTAATATTTAAACTGGACCAGATAAAGCTTATGCCGTCTTTAACCTCTGCACATTGACTTATATTCGAGGCGAGAGGCTGACCTCAGAATAGGGAAGGAGAAGGAAGGGGGTGAAGGGAGGAGGATTTTAAGGGTAAGTAAGCTAAATAACAGCAACAATGTCATGTCTTAATCAGCACAGAATATATGAAAACCGTAACCTCCCAACTTCGCGAGCCATACGGTCGCCTCGACGCTTCAACGGCATCCATATTCCTGAGTTGTATAGGATGAGGCTCGCCAAGCCATTCGTACACAACAACAGCAAGTGGCAACGGAGTTCCTAATGAAGTGCTCACACCAGTCATAATTTTACGAATAAATCTGCCTCGTTCAGTCGTTGTCCCCGGATGTTCATAACGGTTGCACAGAACCTTAAACATGCCTTACTATACAATAACAATGCCTTAGTGCATGTCGATAATCAACACAGTACCAACAATTAGTGAAATGTGTGGAAGGAAACGAGGACAAAGCAGCGATCCCAACAGGCTTATTTAGTACAATATTCATAGCCGATATTCAGCATTATGCTGTACTGGCATTTCCATCAAACGTTCATCATAGAAAATGTTGACTGCACTACAATGATTCAACCTATCATATCAGTGAAAGTGCTAGTTCGAGATCAAACCCGATTCGATACTTACGCATCCGTGCTCATCTAACGGAAAAGGATTACCACAATGATAGTCTAACGCAAAAATGCCTAAATGTACCCCAATCTTTCAAATAACAACATATTTTGCGGTGCATTAATTAGCACTATTTATAAGTACTTATAAACGTTTATAAAGCAAAATATTTTTGTATTTATTGGAAGTGTTTTTACCGAAATAAAACAAAGTTTCTAAAGTATCTAAACACTAAAGGACTATACTGTGCTATAAATGTTCACAACGATATGCGTAATAACCATCTCATCACCGGAAATGAAAAGAAAACTGTGCAATAATCTAGGTATGTTGAATATAACAATGAAAAAGTTGGGTGCATTCTTTGATTTGCGGTAAACACCGAATTCAACCTTCTGACAATGCAGTCAAACTCATCTTGCATAAATGCACTTGTTTACAGAAGAGGTTGTGAGAGCACAATTAAGTAATGCACACCTTCACTTCAGAGCCATCGACACCTTGCACCTTGACGGGTATTGCTCCGACGAACTTGTAGTACCTGGATGAACCTTGTGGTCTACCCCATGCACCCAGTCCATCCAAAGCGATCTCGTGCCGATTCGCGAATCCACGCAAGTCCACAACGAACGTACCGGTATTCGTATATTTCTGTGGTGGAGTGTGGCATATCTGCTCTGCCGGGACCTGTAGAATACTGTAGTTATCCCATATAACTGTGTGCAAAACTGTCCCGATAAGATGGCGTTGAAATAACTGAGGTAGTGCCTATGATTTTGCTTGGATGGAAACCTGCAATGTTTTACTTTCACAGCACTCAGCTGATGACTTTATATGAAGGAAAAAATCTTTGTGAAGATGGGGATCCACATAAATTTTCTTACCATCAAAAACATCGTCTTCCAAGAGCCCTCCCTCTATTCGTATTTTCTGACAGATTATCGCTTCGTTATAAGGAAGAGGGAGTATACTCCAAATTTATACATCTAACTGCCTAATATAAAAAAGATGAATTATTCGTGGAATAAACAAGCTATGCGTCAAGCAAATGAAACAAATCACAGAGTCAAAAAGCATGAAGATTGCTGAGATGTGTTCGACTGCATGATTTATTTTATTTGTTGTGAGGGGGTGGAAGGCTTGAATACAATGATGAGTATTCCTCACTCACAGATTTGATAACATTCCAAAAGCTGCTCACGATTGTTCACTGATTGAATATTACATTGAATATTTGACATTATTAAAGTGAATACGCTATGGATTTATCTAATAACGATGTGGATCAATCAGTGAGAGATGCTCAAAAATGACGATTGCTAATTGAGATCCAAGATGGATGCCAGAGGGAATTTTGCGATTTAAAACTTCAGAAAACGTTTAGATTAGTGCGTTAGTAATTTTACTTATTTATTAATTTTTTTACTTATTTTCAAAGCGCATTAAATACATCAAATGCATTCAAACTGTTCGAGGAAGTGTAAATATTGCTGCATGATGAATTGCTAAATTTGCTACTAAAAGCCTCAAATGGACTTATGAACAAGTATGTTTGCAAGCAAATCCATTAGCTGGCAGTTTATTCTAAACGCTGACATATTCGATGCACAAAGCGCATTAAATACATCAAATGCATTCAAACTGTTCGAGGAAGTGTAAATATTGCTGCATGATGAATTGCTAAATTTGCTACTAAAAGCCTCAAATGGACTTATGAACAAGTATGTTTGCAAGCAAATCCATTAGCTGGCAGTTTATTCTAAACGCTGACATATTCGATGCCATTCTTTTAGTGGACGACAAATGAGTGGACGTTTGGTTGAAAGAAGGTGGACACTGGTCAGCGTTGTGCTGTCAACTTTAAGAAACAGATGTGAAGTATTCAAATTAGAGAAGCCAATAAATACTTCATGAGCGATCACGAGATCGTACTTAAGATGATGCAACCCAAAGCTTCTATCTAAGAAGCAGCCATCTGTCTAAAGAAAGGCTGCAACAGTAACAAGAAAAGGAATCTCTCTGAAACAACAACCTCAGTTGAGGAAAAACGTGAAAGCAGCAATATAATTGATTTACCAAGGAAATGTCCCACCTGCAGTTTACACCAACCACAGCGAAAAGTGCAACATTTAGATGGTAATATAAGCAATTGATATAAGTTTTTAAATAATAGAAAGGAATCGTCATTCCTATCAAAACTATACAAAGTGGAATCAATCACAAACAGGTTGTATCTATTGTCACATGATTAATAAAGGTAAGACATAGGAATGCCTCAAGGAGGATGGTTTGAAAAGCAATATCAATGTGAGGTTAGCCCATCTTCATGCTGTTGAATTCTCTGCATTCACAAACATAATATTAAGCAATACTATAACCGATACCTAATGCCCCTCCTCCCTCGCCCCCATTTTCATCGAACCACTCGGTTGATGCTCGCAGATTGAACGAATGGAAACCAATAACGTCACCACCTCTTGCCTATATTATCGAAAGTAAGATTAAAAATAAATGTAATTAAAAAAATCAGGTGTCATAATAAAGGTGCACACTGAAACAAACACACACATACACATCGGTCATGAAGATCGACACAAAATGGTGCATTAGAGAGCATATTGCCTCTCTTATGCGAAGTTCGCAATGCGGCAGTCGTATTATTTCGAAAGGAATGCACAATGACTCATTGAATCACCTCATCTAATCACATGATTAGCTCATCTCAATGATTTATTGCGATGAGAAAACATTTTTCTTTCTATACTTTAAACCATGTTTATCTCAGAATTAAAATGCATTCTTTCATATAAAAAGGATGGCAAGTTTTATTAAGGCTGCAACTTGAATTTTAAAAAAAAGCTAATCATCATGCGTTCACAATAATTGATGAAATTCATCTCCGTCATTAGGAGACGTCAAAGCAAACGGAATAAAGGATTTTATAAAAAGGGGTATAACGAAACAATAAAAAAAAAAAATCATTTCATAATATATTAAACGCTATAAATATAAATGATACGAATATTCTTAATATATACTAACTAATGTGTGTTTCAGCACAAAAAATTTTATGGGTGACCA
This sequence comes from Baylisascaris schroederi, assembly GCA_006503575.1. Classification (NCBI taxonomy): domain Eukaryota; kingdom Metazoa; phylum Nematoda; class Chromadorea; order Rhabditida; family Ascarididae; genus Baylisascaris; species Baylisascaris schroederi. The sequence continues at coordinate 46,518 of QEWY01002485.1, forward strand.
AAGAATTGGGGTGATCTTTGATCACTGTCTTGTCACATGGAAGTTACTTCAACAGACATTGCATTCTCCTCATCCACGAATGGAATTGAAAAACGTTTGCTTACTCGTTATAAAAAAAATAACAAGCTCAAATATTATCGATATTTAAGGCATAGAAACGCATTTGGGATGATAAAGAAATGAGATGTAAAACAAAGCTCATTAAGATGATACAGAAGCGAGAGTGAGTAAAAAAAAATAGAGAAAAAGAAGGGCAAAAGGAAACGTCAAATTGTGGCTGGAATCGTCAAAAAAAATTTTAGTGATGATTTAGTTTGCATGATCTACAATAAGGGAATATTAATATATGCATAGGAAATATTCAGCATGAATCGAATTCCCCTCAACAATAGGAATGAATGAAATGTTTTTAAATGATACGCAATTTCATGCAATTGCCACAAACAAGACAACTGAATACAGCAAGGTGCCACACTTCGATATCCCCTCGGGAACCTATCTTTCCTCCACCCACTTCGCCCCACCCTCCCCCACAATAAGCAAGTGCGAAAGTTTGAGCGCATTAAAAATCGTACAGCAATTTTAATGATCAAATATTAGTGTGAAAATTTGAAATCTCAAATCTTTAACGCAAAGCCTTTAAAAGCTTTCATAAGCTTTATTTTAAATGTCAGCCTACATTGTGTATACAGCACTGACTATATCAATGCAGTGCAATGCTTAGCATAAGCATTATGCTGCACATATATAACGTTAAGCTTGTTATACTCTCAAAGAATAGTGAGAGGTGGGTGAGATAACAAACAGTTCCTGCGTTGGTATTTGGAAGCTTTTTGTAAAGAGGATGGTTTGGATGATTTTCTATTCGCAATCGCTGAAAACATTGTGCAAGTTAGGACCTTCAGCATAAGATGTTACTTTCTCAGTGTATTACCCACATGGTGGTGAGCGCTATGTTCGAAACGCCTCATAATACAGCGAATTAATATCCACCTGACTCTACATTGAAATGTAGCTATCATAAAACATAGATATGTCAAAAGAAAAATATGACATCACATTGTACGAACACAAACCAGCCAATACTTGAAGATATTGAGCCATAAAGAGGAAAAAAACTTTACTCTTGGTTATGACTGTCATAAACAGTAATGAAAGTAAGCAAATTTCAAACCTGGCACATGCCTACGATAACGTTCGCTGCATAACTGAAGTCGACTGCTTCATGAGACAATAATGGCCATACCGAATCGCCCAACTGGTGACCGAACTGTTTTTGTCTGCTCATCTCACCTAAGCTTTCTTTGCATGCTTAATTGCGAATATAACACATATCATCTTACATTCTTTTCAGAAATTCTTTGTTTTTAATGTTTCATATAGCACAATAAAGGTGAAAAGTTTGTGGGAAGTTTTCACTGACAACAATTAGAGGAGACGAACTAGACATCAAACATCAGTGACTTCAGTTTTAACAATGAAAGAAATTGGGATACTTTCTCATGCATTAGAGTGTTAATGTTACAATAAAAATAACCATCATATAATCGAACACCTAATGGAATCATTTTAAAGGCAACTCAAATGGATCCTCACTAAAATAAAGTAGGCAAAAACTACCATTTCGACAAACCAATAATGATAAACAATATCAACTGCTCATCTATCAAATATTGCGCATAACAATCGATATACCGGTTGATCTGTTGACGTGAATTCAGCGGAAATGACTCACATGCCTTTCATTGTTCGACTCAACTGCGACAACCTTGTCATCCATTACAGTACTTGCCATTGATGTGCTTGCAGCAGAGTCGGTTATTAAATCTGCTGAAAATAAAGAACAGAATACCGTGCACAGCTGAATGGAAGGCTTAGGCCAATATTTTCAATATGCTAAATAAAAGGATAGTTATCAAGTGATACAATCATAGAATGATTTAAAGGGAGAGGTCTCACATTCAAGCATTTCAGCTGGTTCCAAATAAGGCAACGAATTTGCCGTACGCGTCTCCTTAGTGAATGCCATATGAGGAAGCTCGGGGGCATCGTTTCCATTCTCGGATGCACTCAACGATGAACGATAGGGCAGTGTGCGACGTGCCACGATCCGCACCACACTGAAAGAGCATGCTCGACAATCGTTAAAAGAGGCATACGACGGAATTGCAATTTTATTTCCTTCCTTTCCCTCCATATTTTGAATATATAAGAAAGTCGCCATCTACCTGTTCACAAACAAAAACAACGAAACAATCCCTCAGGTTTTCATTTAGTTTGGCAATATTCCAAAATTCTGATGCTCACAGCTGCAAATCTTTTGCGTATGGCTCTCATGAGGGGTACTTTGAGATACACATCGGGTATATCATCAGTATTCTTTCTATTCGATTCTATAGTTAACTGTCTCTTTGCAAAAACTGTAAGATTTTGGATCGCATATACTTTGGCGCTTCTGAATCATTGAAAATCATCAACTGTAAGCCTATGTAAATCAGAGTTTGCGAGTTGGCCATTTGCTAATGAGCAAACTGTTTGGTTATCGACGGGCAAGAAATGGTCTAGTACTTTTTGGGCGTTCGTGAAGGGGAGCAGGAGGCGTTTTCGATAGTTAGCTAGAAAAGGGACGATATATTATATGGGACTAAATGAGAGGATATACATTCGTACAAACCTTTCTTTGGCTATGGAACTAAGTGAGAGGATATACATTCGTACAAACCTTTTTTCCTCCACTAGAAACGTGATCTAGCGACTCAGATTTCAAGCATCGTAAAATAAACTTGATATGCGCCAACTCGTGTCCGGAACCCATATCTGAGGGATGGTATACAGAAGAAGGACGACTATGGACAAGGAAGAGGTTATAAACGAGAGAATACGAAATCCAATTGCATTAGGAATTAACGAAAAAGCGCGAATGAGCAGTCGTTAACAGATTTGTCGAATGCATAGATTGAAGATCACATAACAGCGCAATAAAGGGGACAAAGGTGAGAAGTGGCAACATTCAAAAATCTAGCAATTGACTTAATGCTTCGAAATGTAGAAACATATGGTCGATTCTAAAACATAATAAAATCCTATTGTGTGCGGGGAATGAGATGGAAACGGTGAGGAATGAAATGAAGATAGAAATAGAAATAGATGAAGCCCAAACCCCCTAAACATGGGTATTAGATAAATGCCCTTATGAGGTTAACTCTTATTCAGAAAAAAATAAATAAGCAATGCAGTTACGAATGAGTGATCACTCACTGTTTTCGTTTTGATTTATTGCCATCGTTTGTGTTGATAGACGCGTCACTGATGTCCGATCCATTGCGCCGAATGTTTGCTTAAAAATTTGCATAATCCCCTTGATATTTGCATAACTGCACTGACATCCTTATCAATCCCACTACTTTATGTTTGTCTAAACCAAACCACTGTATACAGTCGCAGGAACATTCAAAATAAATAATCACAAAAGAGAGTGCACAAAAATATTCTTAACGAAATGAAATATTCCAATAATAACTTATGGTGATAAAGCGTAACGTTTCTTCTGTTAAATACTATCTTTTCAATTCTTTAAAACATAAAAAAGCAATAAAAGTCATCAAGTTCGTTAAAATTTGCATATTATCACTGGAAGCTGGATTGATAAAATCATCATATCATCTTATCATTAATCACTCTCACTGTATAAAGTTGAGCGGCTATTAAAACATAGAAGTAGAAATTATGAGGTAAGATATAAAAACGAAAAGATAGGAAGGGAACTAACTCACTTAGCGTGCACCACTCCCCAGGCAATCCCCAATAATATTTGAATATAAAATGCATCTCAGCAATACGTTATCACAAAAACACTGCATTAAGAAAAATTTTAGCTACCTCAACGGCTCAGATTAACTGCGTTAATGGAAATTCGAATTTATTTATCATAAAAATTAATCAGTAATAAGTGATAACAAATGTTTTTCAAAGTGTTTTCTCCATATATGTAAATTAGTCTTTCAGAGCGGATTTCAGTTCGCCTTTCCTGATATTGTCAGCAGAACAGTTTAACTTAAGAGCAAAATTATATTTAAAGGAATATGCAACAATTCATCATACAGCTTTTCTTTGGTAATTACCCGCTTATAGAACTTGCTCATTGAATGAAATAATTTAGAGCATAAAGCAACAATGAATTAAGGATTATTCGCCACTATTCAACAGTGATCATCGAATAAATCCAAAATAGGCTGAGTTCAGCATATCATCCCATCATGAAAATTATATCAATTCGATTCGCACATACCCACACACCGATAATGAAACGCAATGGATCAAAAGCCAAGGATCAGTGCATGTGACGCCACTGATGGTGAATCCACATAATGTCCACTTCATAATTCACTATACAAAGTTAGCTTGAAGAGCAAGTTGTGAAAGAACCTAGTTTCCAATAAAGAGTGAAACCGCTACAAGAGGTCGTTTCCGAAGATTCAATCATTTTTTGAGACTTTCTACTAAAGTGGATATTTACTCGTAGGATGGAATTGCATACTACTAAATGAAACGTAAAATAAATAAAGCAATAAATTGGTGAGCGGGCAGAGGTGCGCTATCGAAATCTGCTTTTGCAATTTCAATATAATCGTTGACTGGTAAACATTTCAGATGAAAGGATATAGACTCACCTTTTGTTACTTCATTGATCCCTTCGAATGCAGCAGATGTCCTTGAGCCATTAATTGTCTCTTCGTTAAGCACAGGCAACATCACAATCCACTCGACGATACGGATAGGAATTGGCCAGAAGCTATTAAAGCAACATTAGTAATCCTTGAAAAGATCGTTCCCACCTCAAGAGCACATCAACAACGTCCCTTATGCAAACCTCTAACATATTGCATCTTACTACCATAATAGTCACTTCTCCAAATATAGACCCATCTAAACAACCCTACTGTATTATTGGCCTCGACTCCATATTTGATTTTGCTTATGCAAACAGTTTCATAGAAAACAATCAGCACAATAAAGTGGAAAAATTTAATTTCGGTATAATGAATTCAAATAGAGAACAAATATGATCGCATATAAAGGGTACAAATGTCGTTTAGTACAAACATCGAATAAACCTCTATTATTAAGATCGTCATTGCATTCGACCACTTGAAGCAACTTAATTCACACTATTGCTATATATCATCCATGATATTATGTCGTATAAATATGAATTATTTCCAAAAAAAAGCAAAACCTTATTGCTAATAGAGTCTCGATCAGTGAAATATTTGACTTATTAAATCACTCAAATGACTGGAAAATGCTTATAATTCGCAACCAATAGATCGCTTGTGCTTTATCAGTGGATAAGAACACTCTTCTCGACCAATCACTGAATAAAGCCCAAATCCAAAAAAATTTTTTTACATTTAAAAAATGGAAAATGTTCATTAAATCTAAAGCAATTATGTAGATAACAAACTTAGTCCATTTTGTAATTATAAATTGATACAATATATCTTGGATAACGATGACAAAAATATAAAATACACATAGAACAAATAAAATACAAGTAACCCCCCCCCCCCCCCCCCCCCCTCTTTCCCAACATGACAACTTAGTGGTTACTAGAATTCGAAAGTAGTAAATGAACAGCGATTAACAGTCAATGCGGAATAGAAGTGATAAAGCATAAAACAATTATAAAGAAGCCTCAATGGATCCAACACTCACATCTGCGGTATTAGATCTTTTCAAAAACAAAACAAAATTTGTTTAAAAAGAACCTCCTCGATGACTGCTGCTATTAGCAACTCATGTGGGCAATGTTCAGCAATACTCACATCGTCATGATGTTATATGAAAAATATTCTAATTTATTTTCTCTTTATTCTTCTTTCTAATCTTTCCAACCAAAAGCAATTGAAAATCTATATCGTTGTGCATCTTTCGGCAGCAAGAACCCGATAACCGACCGTTTTTCAAAACAAACAATATAAAAGTTGACTAGAAATCGATATGTTTTCTGAAGATGAGTTGAATGGGTATATCTTTGGGTTTATTTCTCCATCGAGTCTTCTCTATAAATTTCATCGAGAAGTCGCGTCCCATTAGTTCATTATTGCAGAAAACATCTAATTCGTTGTATCGACTCGCATCGCCGAACAGCACCAACGCTAAATATCGCTTTATCGTATTCACGGTCGCCATTGCTAAAATATTCTCCATTTGAAGAAATTTTAATTACCGAACAAAAGTGTCGAACCCATTAGTGAGCCTTAATTAGACCAACAACAGTGTCTGCATATGATTCCTATTACTCAAATAATAATTTACATTAATAACTGCAAATCAGGTAGAAGCAAAAGCAGAACGTTCAAAAATACTGGAAGAAGCAATAGAACGGTTTCAACAAAATGATTTGGCAAAGGACAAACCAACGACGTTTGAAATTGTTCACATTTAACTGAAAGTCCAAAAACAAACCAGAAAGTCGCACAATTGGCAAAGGTATGTTGTCGAATTTAGAGAGTTTGTCGGTGCACAATTCCACAACAAGCTGCTCGTCGGCACGATGATGGATCTTCATCACATCACCTTTACATTCCTTTTTCTCGGGGCTGCCCTAAACTCAACGATTATTCAACACTTTTAAACCATATTGAATGCTTTCCATGAGAACTAAAATTCAGTGCTGTAGAAGGCATGAAGACTTAAGCAAAGACACAATGGAATCTTATCCTCCTCATCTATCCACAATTGAGAACTGACATCACCCAAAAATACGAAATCAGATCACCTTTCTACTGGTTCATTCATATTCTATCAATCGTTGTGCAGTAGTATCCAAAGTTACCTCATCAACGTTAACTCCAGCCATATTCTTTTGTGAAATTTCCAGATGTTCCCAAAGGCAAAACTGCACAGAACTCCTGTCCCCCGACCACAGCTAATATGAGGTGGCAAAGGAAGAAAGTTTTAAACGCTTGCACAACATTTTTTTTTTTTGATTCGTAACAAAACTACTAAAGAACATACCCAAAAATATTTTGAACAGTTTTCAATTTGGCCATCCGATGAGAGGATTAAAGAAGGCGGCTACTGCACACACCTCAAATTAAACCAAATCCCTTCTTAAAGATGAGAGAAAATTAACTTTGAAGTTTCAAAATTGCAGCTGTGAATTTCCTTCACCCCGAAAATGTGGCAGAATCCGATGTGATTCACTGTGGCGGTTAGATTTGCCAAGCTTGCTGTGTTACTGTAATTTAGCCAAAACAAAACAATGCCCCTTCTAGATCACCCCTTCCACTTGAAGTCGACAAGTAGTGGCACAAAATTGTCGCACCTCATCGAGACCATTCCTCACATATAACGGTCGATTGTGGAAGCTATTCTGTCCTGTGTGCTTCACTGGTAGGATCACAACGTCAGCATTCTTTCCATTTAGCGCCCCTTTCGATTCGTTGAGGAGCGCAATGTGGAGAGCACACGATATTTAAATAGAACTACGTTGAAGTAATCCACCACTTCAAAGGACTAGAAGGGAGCTGTCGATAGATTTCCCAGGTGAGATCGGGATGGATGACGGAGTAAGGGATGAGGAGTGGGTCCTCGAGGAGATGGAAGATTTAAGGTAAATAAGAAGAGGGCAAATGCCTGGATAACCACCAATTTCCCCTTATTCTACTGCAGGCAATTCTAGGTTTCTGTAAAGAGAGAGAAAACTATGCAAATTCAGTGCAGTACAATCAGTGATTGTGATTAGCGCCACAATAACGTCACGCGAGCAGCACTTTTTCATTCCTACCTGGGGTCTACAAAGCAATTCGACACGAGAGATGTCCCTTGAAATGATGGATGCCGTGAAAAGAAAAAGATCCCTCTTGACGCAATGCCGATTTCCACTTCGACTCTATGACAGATTCACAGCCTTCATAAGATTTTTCAAATATGCGCAGGAAAACAGCTTACAGTACTGCCCAGCATTCTCTCGGGAAGGCAAGGAAAGGATGGAAGGATCCGATTCCTTCCTAATTTGTCAACGTAAGTAAAAGAAAGCTTACTTCAATTTCCTCGGTTTTAACCACACTATCGCCATCAACATGTTCCTTCTTGCAGAGTTTAGCAAACGCATTGCGGTATTCCTCTTCTCGAGCTTGCAAACCGGGAACCAACTTGTACACAAGTTCTTGCATTGTTCGATCGAAGCTCACATAGTGTGAAGGATGACTCTGAAAATTATTTCATTGCGACGAAACATTAAACCTATTGTTGCATCAATTCTATTAATAAATAAACGACAGCTATTTAAGCATTTAGTAAACGAAGTAAAAACTATCGTTTCGATGCTATGCAAAACAAAATAACGAGAGCAACAAGGAAACAGAAAGAATGGCGGAAGTGACGCATCGAAATATCACTACGCTTCAGAAGGTATTATGGTAGCAAAGGTACCTGTGCTGAGAGTACCGCATACTTGCGGTTAGAGTTGTAAGAGCAGTGCCAATCTATACACGTTCACGTATGTCAATTCACAAAGAACTACATCAGGCGTTACGGTACCTACAGACATTTAATGTGGACTTCCGGTTACTTTTCGCTTTTCACGGTGAATGTTTACAATGTGATGCGTTTATGACCATGAAAGGGATAATGTGGTGTCTACTGCAAGTCAGAGCCTCATACCCAATCACCTTCCCCAATTGCTCTATTAGGAATGCCACGTAACATTGTTCCTCTTACCGCACTCTACACCGCCCTGATACGGGATGCAGCCATTCCAGAAGTTCAGGATAGCTACTGATATTTCAGAAACCCTCCCGCTCACCCATTAATACCCAATAATGAGGTACAGTGCTGTGTTATTTATAATTACTCGCTTATTAAGTATTCAAGTATTACCAAAAAACCATGACGATGCATAGCTGTGCGCAGTGAGAGGTGCACTGATATTTGAGCATCGGGTGAATATTTAGAGGGAAATACTCTCAAATGACGAAATATTGTGGTAGTTGCAACAAGTGGAAATAAAGAGTGAAGAATGAAACCTGATGTATGAGACCATTACATTTGGGACAGCAATTGCTTTCGTTTTCAAAATGTTTCAACAAACATGACTTGCAGAATGTGTGGAGACATTCGATCACCGTTGTTGCCTCTATGAAGTATCTGCAAATATCTGTTTTGATTCCTAAATTTTTATGAAAAAGTCATTATTACTGTAAAGTTGAGATTAACTCAACATTAATGAGAAATAGAATGTGAGCTATAGAGAATCAATGAGAGGATATGAGAATTAAATAACTTTCCAAAAATGTTTTGAACCATTCCCTTTCAAATTATTCGAGTAAGAGCCGAATAAGAGCTGAGAGTATGGGTGGCATTAATCGAAAACAAATATAACCAATGAAAAGAATAGTAGGAATAACTTAAGAGCATTTGCTACACTGTGCGACACTGTGATTAATTCATACCTCTACTACAGCCGCAGATAACATTAAGCTTTGCTCTTAACCATGTAAAGATAGGTTAAACCCAGGTCCGGTTGTGGCCAGGAATACGCAAAAATGTGGTCGCTTGATCGAGACCTGGAACAGTTTGACCCATCCCCCGTATGCCATAACTTAACTCGGGATTAAACGCAGAGTGCAGAATCGACGGTGATCTAATAATTTTATGAGCTTTTCCAACTAGAATAGGTAATTATGCTATCCTTCATGTATGAACTTAAAACAGTTTTGCTCAGCAAAAATCATCGTTGCAATGAATTTTCAGATCACATCAAACCAATTATAAGCATAACTTACCCTTTACAAATTGGACATGTAATATGCGGATTGAGGGTTCTTAACAAAATTTTGTATTCATCGCCGACCTGCACAGGTCTTCGTGTCATCGGCCACCAAACACGCAACCTAAACACATCTTTAATCAATAACTGATAGAAAACACTCCGGTGCTCGTCCACACNCCCCCAAGGCAAATCCTAAATCCTGCCACCCTTTCTTCATAAACAAATGTGCGGGAAATGAGTTAGAGATGAATGCTCCGAGACGATATTGCCACTTGGTATGAAAACACAAAAAGGCAAAACATCAAGCACAACGCCAAAGCACAGCCTATGCAAAAACCTTGAAATACTGAGCGGTTGCACCTACTGAGTGACTATTTATCATCATATCCCTCCCCTCCCTCCCCTCCCCCCAACATCCAATGTGATGGAAATTTCGAAAGCTATGACGAGTGAATATGGTATCATTGCACCGAAATATGGTATCATCCCTCCCCTTCCACAGGTCATTGCACCGAAATTCATTGCATCACAGTACCCAGCACATATGCTTATAATTGTCGAATTCGAATAAAAACCTCCGACTGGACGGAATCATATGAATATTGACACAGACAAGGATGAATTCATTTATGAACGAACAAAAGAACGACGCAAACAACAGACATCACAACGAATCAACAATATACCGTATAGGTTCCAATAGTAACCCTATGCAATACGAAGTTTCCACTCTAAAGGCATTCAAAGGTGGAAATGGGATTTGATTTGAGACTCTGTGATAACTCAGTGACACGAGAAAACTTTCCTGCATATGCGAATGCCACAAAAAGAACGTTGCCCAAAGCAATGGCATTTGACCTGTGGAACGATCATGTAAGGTTGAATGTCTCGATGGTGTGATCGAATGCAAAGAGCTGGCACCTAGAGTCTCACATTTCAGTACCTCCCACAAGCAACACGCATTTTTTCACTACTAATCATTCTACACTGATAATGAAATCCTTTCCCTGAATACTACCTTCCTGTTTACATCCACATTACACCAACCTCATTTTCGTTCTTCAAATTCTACTCCAACGGTGATACGTCCAATTCTTAGTGACAACGTCCTCCAGTCCCATAAATATAACGCTTCAACGATGACAATGATAACATACTATGAGCCCAATTCAGCAAATTATACCAAATGCAATAATAACAAGTCTCTCAATCCTCAAGCCCATAACATATCATAAAACCCGTTAGCACACACCTCGTGCAGATGAATTATAAAGATGAAGAAATAAACGCAGAGGAATGCCCAATTGAGAGCATTAAAAACACATAATATAAGTTAGCATAAAATTTCCAACACAACTATCGCACCATCTCTCCTGGTTTATTCACTGCCGATGGACTTTGTACGGGGGGAGGTAATCGATTCATTGCACCGAAATACGCTTGATTCGCCAACCTGAAAAACAAAACAATTCTGTCAAAGCCTAACAATAATTCAATTAAAAGCTGTTAAAACCGCGATGTTCCTTTCATCAGTGTTTCAAAAGAGACTATGGACGATATTTGCAGCTCATATTTTGATGTAAAAGCAACGAACAAACACAGCTCACTTCGAGCTAATGCCCACTCAAAATAATAACAAGTGTTCACCTCATGTATTCAGTCTCATAATACCAAAAACCGAATTAAATCTTCAAAAAACAAAACAAAAATACTGCACCTCTCCCATTTCTCTCATTATATTCTATGAAAAATGTATTTGCCCTTGAAAAGATGTTTGCCGAGACGACTACGTCGTTGTAAAAGTGGAAAACCAATGCTGAAAAGATGATCGCTTTTGAAGAGAAGACCAAGTCCTCAGAAGTGAGAAAAATAGAAGCAAATCGGCTTCTATTCGCAGAAATTAGGGACTTCGATGCATTCACGAAAAAAAAAAACATTCGACAGCAAGAAGGAGTGAACGAGTAAGGTGAGAATGTTTGATGTATTTAGATAATTTTAAAAAGACCCAATCATAGCAGTCAAAAAATGACGGCATTCAGTTTACCATCGAAGACTACCCAATCATCGAATGCGCTCCTGACCGCTTCTAAAGAATTTACAATGACGCAATTTTTATGAATTGAGTAAATACCCTTTAACTATTAGGTGAAGCTTGTTTCCACTCTTCTAGTCGTCTATTGGAGTGTTGTTTCGTCGTTTTTTCGAAATTCCTCAGAGGATTAGAAATAAGTAGGATACAAGTACTTTCTGTTTGGGAATGTGAATGAGCATCATTGGTGCTTTATATTCAAAGATGAAGATGTATGGCATTTGGCCTTTAAAAGCTGTTTTGGGATGCCCGATACAAACTTTTCTTCGACTGGTACGAGCAATTCCAAACTCGGTGTGAGAAGAAGTTTAATGAGGTTGGAGGATTTTACAATAAAATTTAATCATCTCAAATTCTTTGGAAGCGGTTAACACAGAGTTAAATTTCGATATTCCTGTCGAAAAATGGTAATGCCGAGAGGAATACGAAATATAACACAATCGCTTACTGGGAAAGAGCTAAAAAACCACACTTTTGTCAGAAAAAAAAAAGATGGAAAAACGTACCGCCCTTCCTTCTCATCCCTTTCTCGTTGTTCATGTGCCAAATGCGCCGTATTTGAAAGGAATGCCAACACTCCTTTATGGCATCGATTTGCATAATGACCCTTCTCACCGCACTGAAATATATCGCCAATCAGCAAAGCATTAGATAACACCCTTAACATATATTCGTATCCGGCAGGGGGCAAACAATAGGGACGGCACTCATGAAGCCACCCTCTTCTGCCACTCTCAACTGGGCGAATGGTTTTCAAATCGGCTTTAGTGGTTCTGTTAGAAATTTCCTTATTTCCATGTACGTCATGCAGAAAAGAGTTTAATCAAATAATAAATGAGTTCTCATTGCTCTTCACGTTCTTTTGTTGCCACAGAAATTACTTATGACCGTTACAAATAGGAAAGAAGTACTATACTATAGTATCCGCCTTAAACTCACTCTATAGGAGCAATGCTGAACCACATTGACAACAGTCAGCCAACCGGGCAAGACATTTCTCGAAAGCTGTTCAAACATGTTAAAGAAGCCCGTATGACCAACATTCCCAAATTACGCAAGCGAATTTTCTTTCTTTAGATGAACATGCAATTCTTGAATACTATCAAATTAAGCCACATCTAAAACGTGACCCCACTCTGAATGAAAAGTTCATAAATAATAAAGGCACTAAATAAAGCAGCAGAATATAAAGCAAAACGAGATTATCACCTTGTAGCAGGTAACATCGGAGAGGGCCTTCTTATCTGGCAGCTGCACCTGCATTGGTTCATGAGGCGTTGCTTGATTGACTCGCGACGAGTCCAGCAGTGGCTGGTTCTGTGTTGGCAAATGTGGACAAAACGTCGCCTGAAAGGGGAAAATTCTCGATGAATATTTGCATTTTCATATGCACTGTTATATGACGTANCGGTGTGAGAAGAAGTTTAATGAGGTTGGAGGATTTTACAATAAAATTTAATCATCTCAAATTCTTTGGAAGCGGTTAACACAGAGTTAAATTTCGATATTCCTGTCGAAAAATGGTAATGCCGAGAGGAATACGAAATATAACACAATCGCTTACTGGGAAAGAGCTAAAAAACCACACTTTTGTCAGAAAAAAAAAAGATGGAAAAACGTACCGCCCTTCCTTCTCATCCCTTTCTCGTTGTTCATGTGCCAAATGCGCCGTATTTGAAAGGAATGCCAACACTCCTTTATGGCATCGATTTGCATAATGACCCTTCTCACCGCACTGAAATATATCGCCAATCAGCAAAGCATTAGATAACACCCTTAACATATATTCGTATCCGGCAGGGGGCAAACAATAGGGACGGCACTCATGAAGCCACCCTCTTCTGCCACTCTCAACTGGGCGAATGGTTTTCAAATCGGCTTTAGTGGTTCTGTTAGAAATTTCCTTATTTCCATGTACGTCATGCAGAAAAGAGTTTAATCAAATAATAAATGAGTTCTCATTGCTCTTCACGTTCTTTTGTTGCCACAGAAATTACTTATGACCGTTACAAATAGGAAAGAGGTACTATACTATAGTATCCGCCTTAAACTCACTCTACAGGAGCAATGCTGAACCACATTGACAACAGTCAGTCAACCGGGCAAGACATTTCTCGAAAACTGTTCGAACATGTTAAAGAAGTCCGTATGACCAACATTCCCAAATTACGCAAGCGAATTTTCTTTCTTTAGATGAACACGCAATTCTTGAATACTATCAAATTAAGCCACATCTAAAACGTGACCCCACTCTGAATGAAAAGTTCATAAATAATAAAGGCACTAAATAAAGCAGCAGAATATAAAGCAAAACGAGATTATCACCTTGTAGCAGGTAACATCGGAGAGGGCCTTCTTATCTGGCAGCTGCACCTGCATTGGTTCATGAGGCGTTGCTTGATTGACTCGCGACGAGTCCAGCAGTGGCTGGTTCTGTGTTGGCAAATGTGGACAAAACGTCGCCTGAAAGGGGAAAATTCTCGATGAATATTTGCATTTTCATATGCACTGTTATATAACGTATTTGTATCAAAGTACCTAAAAGATGGAATTTAGTGAACGGAAAATTTTTATTACGAATGATCAAGGAATAGAGAAAATTTTCAGAGGTTGACTAATGCATGGGCAAACTGAAAAGAAGTAAAGTCGAATAGATGAAAGAAAAAAGAACGGAAGGAGTCGTATTAAAAACATAGCCAAAATAAGATTCAAAGCGTAGCTACCCACAAGCCTTGAAAGATCAGTTCAACGTTTCCTCATCAATTGAATGAAAAATAACAGCACAAAAAGGGTGAAATCATTAAATTGGATGCAGGAATGCGTCCCACTTTGAAGGGAAGAGCAATGGGACTGAAGAAGACATGGGGATTTTAGTGCATCTTCATATCAAATCGTCATTCTACAAAAAAGTGAGGCAGTAGCACGAACCTTGTGACCCCGTTCGTGACAGTTGTGACAAACGATGCCCGAGTTGAATGTGCCACGATTTCGCAATCCCTGACTCATGTCAGCCGGTGGCAAACTGAATGAAGGATGTGCGTATTTGCAGTTCTTGCCATCGGGACAGAAACCAGCCAAGTAGTTTGGACATAATACGCGACGACGGTGCCGATGTTTACAGTACGGTCCTTAATTACATTTTATGCAATATAGATAAACGTGTAATAAAACAGGGAACAAATTGACATAGTTTTTCAGGATGCCGTAACTTCAACAGACATCACTAAAACGGGTGGGAATCTCTGTGCCCAGTCTCCAATCTCTATGCAAAATCACAAACGTTTTACTTTGCTCTCAACATCAAACAGCCTTAAGCAACGCCTACAATGCCGTAGTGTTCATTCGGTATACCGTGGTATTCCATTTCCGCCTGACCATGCATGTATGTCGCTGCATCTGATGCGATACATGAATATTGGCAATATTTGGAAATGAAAAATAAAAACGAACCATGCCGACAAAACCCGCGATCGTACCATGGGCAATCTTTAATTTTACTTTCGGGATCGATATGCCGGAAAGGACATTCGCGATTACTGCAGGCCACTGAAAGTAATTGCAATATAGCAGCATAATAGATTATCCTAGCACATTATAACTACCACCTTGGCACATAGTCATCATAATAACGTGACGTAAGAAAGGGAAGAGGTAACAGGCTGCAAAGATCAAAGATATTCGCCAGTCTTTTCATGCTCATTTAATCCAGAGAGATAAGATAAGAAACTTCACCAATGACGGAGCCTGTTATACCTGAAAAGGCTCTTGTCGCATTACGCTACCATATCACTCATTCACTCACTCTAAAGAAAGCCTGCCTCTCCCCGCCTCTCTCTTAGACGACAGCATTTCGATAAAACACTCTCGCCGAGAGATCTCCTTTCTTAAAAAACGAAAAACTTTCAGCATCTAAATGCTCAGCAAAAAAACGGATGTAAAAAACTTTAGCAATGCGCCTTACAAAGTATTATATAGTCACGGGAACCAATAATGAGAAGAAGAATGAATAGCTAAGTGTGCTCTTCTTTTCCTTCTTCTCCCAATCCCTCGAAAAAAAGTACAAACGGAATGGAAATGATTGTGAATCTAGTAATTTTATAAAAAAGACAAACTCGTTAGACCAGATGTTTATTACACTATTTATTCCCTCTACACAATCAAGAAGTAGCAAGTGACAGTTCTTTTCCATCATGCTGAGCGGAGTGCACCACCAAATGGCAGAGCACTTCGCTTGCCCTAAGGATAGTTTTCGGTCCGATCCCGTTCTCCGAGCACGCTTTCGAGTCAAGCCGGTAGTGAAATAAGGACACAAGCCCACTTTGAAACACCTTAAACACAGTAACTATTGACAGTGAATGAAGGAACGGGCTCTACTGGAGCAAAAACCGAATGACGTAGTGCTCTTCAGACATCAAAGCTATATAGCCAGCTGAATCCACTCACTGTACTTCGAGAAGAAGAAGCATTCAGGCATCTTGCTGAGGTCATACTCGTGAAGGAACTCGCATTGGTCACCCTTCTTGCAAAGACCACGAAGCCAATGCTTACATACAACTGCCTGAAAGCATTGACTTTTATGATCGTACAATGGCCACCGCACACAAATCGAGAGGACATAATACTTTTTGGTGGAGCAATGACCATCGAAAGATGTCACTGTGATGTATTTGTACTGCATTTCAATATTTCAAAATGGGCACAATAGTGCATCGTAATCCGACAGAGTACACCGCACTATAATTTACTGACGCAGCCGCATCATTACGTCTGCAAGAAATCAGAGGGAGTGGAGCAATGACCATCGAAAGATGTCACTGTGATGTATTTGTACTGCATTTCAATATTTCAAAATGGGCACAATAGTGCATCGTAATCCGACAGAGTACACCGCACTATAATTTACTGACGCAGCCGCATCATTACGTCTGCAAGAAATCAGAGGGTTTTTTAGAGTATCTAAACTACTCTTAAAATAGCCCTTCTCAATCCCAAAACAAAAGACAACATAGAATCGAAAAATCTGACATCTTCTAGGAAGCTCCACTTGCGGAAATATGCAATAAGCTCCACTATGAGTTGGCAGCGGATGTGCAAAAATGGTACTTAAAATCACCTTATCGCCAACAATGTGTCGAAGAGGGCACACCGCACCCATCTGGCACGTACCCTGTTCATTCCGAACGCATACACCTCGTCCGCTTTTGTCCATGCCTGGGAACGGTACCTAAATCAAACGATACGCATAACATCATATATAAACAGCATCCTTCACCATTTCTTCAAAATGGTGCAAGTGCCTCACAACTGCGGTCAAATGCGCCTCGCTTTTCCCCAAAAGAGTTGCAGACAATATAAATCGATATTGGTATACGACCGAAAACAACCAATATGCCTTCGTTTGCATCTTTCCATTCACTGCAGAGTAAAGTTGGCTGTTATCGTGACGTCACAACTACTCTTTATTCTACCAAGATTTTAATTTCATATATACTGAAGTACTCGAAAAAGCGTTGATTCCAATAATGAATTATTTGAATGTATGTTCACTTACAACATCAACCTAATGTTAGGCAATGCCCAATGCAGCAATAAAATGAAGTGCTGTCTACAACACCGATTTTTATGATCAACATGAAGTTCGATTCCCTTCCCCATCAACTACCAAACGTATATGGCTATGAAAATAGCTTAGTTATTGTTAGATGCCAAAACATTGCATCTTTCTGTGTATATAAATAACGAATCCAAAGTAAAAATAGTAGCGTTTTTTAAATAAAATTATGGATAACATGGAATCATTTAGGGATGAGTGAATTGCACGTGTTGAAAAGAACAGTGAAAGAGGAATTATACCCGATTCACGAACAGAGAGCACTACTTCATGATCGATGCGCAAGTGTGCATCGTTATTTTTTAATGTCTCTGCGCAAGGACGCACTCGCTTACAAACGTCGATGAAGCTACCCTATCATTTATTATTATAATTCTTCAATATATTTATAACATCAAACTCCCCGCTTATCCACTTTTGTTTTGCGTTTACTTGGAAAACATCCCTCTCAGATTGGGCTGATCTTATTCCCTAAGCAGTAAAAAGTCCCAATGATATCCCCTTCGTTGCTGCGTTTGTATAATCCTCCCCCTTCCCCTCGACATGCACCGCAATGTGAAAAAAATTCTGAATTGGAATTAAAAATGAACTTTAAATACGTCTATAAGTGGTATGCTTTCGTTATATTCATATATGCAATGAATTACTCGATGATCGCATTTTGCGCCCAACGTTTATCCATTTACAAATCACCGCAAATGTTCTGCCCTTAGAAATAATTTTCTCTCAACACTGATTCAATTCGTGGAGTTCCCTTTGCTGATTGGTGATTTGCCTTTTTTATTCGCTCGCTCCCATTATGCTTCTTGTCCCTATTAATGGGAAATACGTTATGAAGGCAAGATGGAACATAGAAATCGAAGGGTTCACCCCTCCTCTAGATATACTAAAAGTGATGCAAACCGGTCTAGTGCCTCGTTGTTGTATAAGCATTTCCTCGACATCAAGTAACGGGAATGGAATATCGGCAATGTAATCTTCCATAGTGAGTGGTGCAGCACGATGTGTTGTTGGCATGCTGTATGTGAATCCAAGAGAGGATGCCATCACTGTTGCCATCATCGAATTGCTTACACACTCAAGTATTCAAATATAAAAGGTATTAAAATGCGGGTACCATACGGTGGGACATTAATCTTTTTTCATTGATATTATTGCCGTTCCAACAAATGTTGTGTGCAA